>BLKM01000269.1:0-19544 GCA_013340265.1 Coptotermes formosanus | reverse complement strand
GGAACACAAGTAGAATAAGACAGAATTTTTCTAATCTAAAGCAATAACAAAAGGAATTCTACTGCCTAAAGGCAGCAATTTATCAAAATAGTCGAAAATAATAAAAAATATGACATACAATAAAGAATAACTATTAAGTCACATCCTGTAATAATTAGCCGCAATAAGAACGCCCACTTCCGGATTGCGTGTCCAAACTAAAGCCTTTACGTTGCAGAGTCTCGAGCGAGTAAATCGGACAGTAAAATCAACACGTCTCTGTTCCAAACAGCATTTCGTCAATGTGAAGGCTTCTATAAAAACATTACAACATCGGGCGAGACAAACAGAACATTTAATAAATCCACTGCACTATTTTTGCCATCAAATTTCCGTGAATGCTGCCTCCACCCACAGGTGCATTCCGCATTGCCCATTCGGCCTGCACTCAGAGCCCTCCAGTGGCTGTGCTACTGTCAGCATGAGTGCTAATCTTGCTACTCCCGAAACACGCCGGTCGGTGCATTACACGTATAGCGCTGGGGGTGCAATTTAACTTTTCATATAGCAAGACCGTTAAAATTTTCTGTATTAACGTCACAATTGTCACTATGGGCGACAGAATATGTAACAGCCTTAAACATGGCGACGGTCGCCCTTTCCTGTGTTCAAGTGACTACGCTGCCGTATGTAACACTGTGCGCAGTACACACAGTGTTACATACGGTACAGTCTGCTCAGGAAGTCTGAACTGAAAGAGGCCCTCTAATACTGTAGAATAGATTACTACTTTAAGAAACCAGCTGTAACAAACAGTCTTTCACTAGCAGCACATAAATTTATCGGTATTAGGAGTTATTAGTTTTATGTAAATTAACGTTTGGTTTACTCGTGCATATTAATTAACTCACTATTTAAAACAGACATCTTGTGTCAGTACCTCATCTACTGGCGACGTGGCAACACTGTTATATAAACTAAAGGTAATTTCGGAAATATCGGGGCCTGTGAAAGTTGTTGTTGCTGCTGGTTAAGAAAGGCGTTCGTTATTTTGTTTAAACACATGTGTGTACATATATACATATATATATATACATATCAGGTTTTTGTTTTAGCTTAATATTAAAACCGCTGATGTAACTTGCCTGCAGTTCGTTCAGTCTGCTCTTAAATTTCAGTTCCACTCTGTTCAAACACAATTCATTGTTAATTTCTTTTCATTTTAATATTTATGTGTTTGTACGCAATGCCTCCATCCTCACGTTCATTTTTCAGTTCAGTTCCATTTCTGTGTGTAAATATTTATTGAAGCTTTGTGTTACTCCCTGCTGCATTCATGTCAGTACAGCTCGGTAACCTTCAGGCTAAATCTCATTTTACTTTCTGCAGTTACGCACTGATGTCTGTGTTCAACTAAATATTCGATTTACTTCAGTTTCATTACATCGCTTACAACAAATTTCACTTCGCATTTCTATGAATATTTATTGACGCCTTTTTAAATCGAATGTTGTATTTATCAGAATATAATTCCTTCGTATTTGTTTCAAATGCATGCACTTCTTAATTTTAATTTAACAAATTGTTTTGTTGTTCTATTACCAATCATTCTTACATTAATTTTACTTTTATTACTGTAAATGTACAGTCAGCCTCGCTTTTTGTGAGGGTCACGGTCCAAAAGGACGAATCCGGGAATATCTGACCGCCCCCAAAACAACGTTTTAGGATTTTAACTGTTTTTCTTTATAATAATATATTCAAATGTTTCTTTCTACGATTA
The DNA here is from genome assembly GCA_013340265.1 of Coptotermes formosanus. Classification (NCBI taxonomy): domain Eukaryota; kingdom Metazoa; phylum Arthropoda; class Insecta; order Blattodea; family Rhinotermitidae; genus Coptotermes; species Coptotermes formosanus. Next base: position 17,782 of record BLKM01000269.1, on the reverse strand, counting down.
AATCCGTTTTAGCCATTTATCTAAAAATAATGAAAACCCTCGGAAAGCGACTGATGACTGTACTCCACTCAGTTCCTTCTCTTTAGTTTCACTCTGTGTATCGCTGTGTTAAACTGTTAACAAATTGCTGTTTCTTCCAACTTACTGTTTTGAAAGCACTGAACACCTTTGTTCTGAAAGGCACACAAAGTTTGTTTGAATACACTTATTATTACATTCTAATGTCACTTTGTAATAAATTGAATTGTTGATTCTTTAATTTAAAGATGTATTGTTGTTTGATTGCAATCCATTCTTACGTTAAATTAATTTTGCATTACTTTCAATCAAATTAAGGTATTTCTTGCCTATATTTTTATTTTCTATATAATATTTCAACTATCAATGAATTACGTATGTTTTGAATATGTTTTAGTACTGTACTTTGTTTATAATTCCACGTTGCAATAAATCGAATTGTTAAATCGAAATCTTCTAAATTTGACTTACCTAATTTCCAACCCCAAAAGCTGAGAGATCGTGTTGAGACGGACTTAAGCCCAGCAGCAGTTCCCAACCGACAGCACATGTGACCCAGTGGTATAAGCAAAGACGCATTCTTCGTAACGAACTTCCCTGTGGATGGCTACATGAGTAGCCGAAAAATATAGGAGGTTTATAAGATGCTTGTACAAACTTGTCTGCGTTTGACGGTTTCAGTTACCATATCTAACTGTTCAATGCACTGCTATGTGTCATTTAAAACTGATGTATTTCAAACATTGAGAAAAAGCGGTCAGATCTGCCATTGCTCCAGTGTTGACAGGGCCAATAAATACTACGGACACTACACAACATCCGCCCCGCACCCCCCCAAACGGTGCAACAGCCCCTAGTGGGCCAGGGCCTCCTCACTGTCCAGGCTACACGATCACACTCAGACACACCACACTCGGTAGGACTCCTCTGTACCAGTGATCAGCCCGTCACAAAAACCTCTACCTGACAAAACGCGACACTCACACAGACACGCATCCATCCTCACGGTAGGATTCGAACCCGCAGTGCCATCAAGTGAACGACCGCAGTCCCACGCCTTAGCCGGCGTCGCCACTGGGATCGGCGCTACACAACGTATTTGGAGAAGACAATTGTTTTTGCGCCTGACGGCAATCGAATTACAACTTTTCGTTCTCCCAGGCCGTAACGTAACCTGGTCACTGTGCAGCCTGAGGTGTATCGGCGAATATGCTGAATTGTGAACACGCAGTCCTGAGTGCGTTCCAGGGGCTTTCGGAATGCGAATCAGAAGCACACAGGAACACACGGATGTAAATTACAGCCTGCCGTTTCCTTTACCGGATTTGAACATCAGTTCGTTAACACCGTTAGCAGCGTAATCAGAATACCTGATAACTGATGGAAAGAATATGCTTTGTTTAGAAGAATTTAAATTAATTTCTAGAACGTAGAGATAGGGAATGTGGACGTTAGGGGGCAAGTTAGTAGCATCTGGTATTTAACACAGGTCAGTATCGTAGCAGGAGGTCAGATAGCTTAAAAGAAAGGAGAGAGCCAGAGGGCGTCGTACGTGGCGTAGGATGGACGCGTATCGGCCCCATCTTCAAAAATCAACAAGTCCCAGAAGACCCTTGAAGATGGGACGGATACGCTGTCCCAAAACGTCGATAAAGTATTACCATTCGACGCTGCGTAATACCTCAGAACAGCGCTGGACTTAAGCAGTTTATGCCCATTTCGGAACATATGAATGACTCTTAATTATCAAATTAGTGCCGTGCAGTGAAAACGCTAAACAACAAACGATCAGTGCTGCTTGTCGTTCCTCATGAAAACACGCAGCCAACTGGCGCCCAGTGAGTTACTATAAATCAAACAGAACACACTTTAGGTTATCAACAAAAACCTGGATCATGCTAATGGTTCCTCTCCGCCCATATCACAACACTCAAACCACGTTAGCCCCTGTAAATCAGGTTTCATGCAAAAGCGACTGAGTAAGTAAGTCCGGGCGCGTCGGATGGTCATACGGGTAACTTACTGCCCAAGTAACAGTGCCCACTGGCGGGCCCTGCATGCAGATATCCAGTTTGTCAACCGCAGGTTGGTAAAACTGATGGTGCGGTTATCCATTCTCAGCAACTAAACGTCTACAGGCTCTGTGTGCTTCTCTGTCCCGTGACGCGTGTGATTTGTCGCTTTCAGCGCCGTCACCACACGATCAGAAGAGGGCAGAAGCGGTACAGTCCCTACATCACACGTGGCTTAAATAACTTCTGTAACTGCAACCCAAGTGTACCCACATAACTCAGACGGGGCCTGTTGTGTAAGGCACAGCAAAAACCTTAACGTCTGTCACGTGTTCATCTTGACAAACCTGTGACCAGGGTCGCACCCCAAGGGGGGGGGGGGGTTTCCGGGCTGCAGCCCTCCCAAACCCCTAAATACTAAAATTTCAGAAACACAGAGTTTGTAGACATGATATCAAACGTTTTACGTGATTTCCCCTTACGCCGAAATCAGCCACTGGACTCGGCTGATGACCAGTACATTACAATTTTGAAAAATAAATTAATAAAATTAAAAAACAAGAACACAGGACACTGTGACTGAGTCATGGAACATGTAGTTATATCTGTACGTATATAAATCCAGCTGCAGACAGTGTTGTGTTGTGTTGTGTTGTGCTTGTGACATGATTTTATAACATAATTTTTAAAATCAAACATAAATTATATACAGCCTAACNGAAAATTCTGGGCGCGCACCTGCCTGAGACAGCGTAACATTTGCTCAGCCACTTGGTTACGACAGCAACAAATCAGACCGACAGGTCCGTTCGCTATTGGCTTAGACCAAACCAACCTTCCCTCTTATTCTTTTCCAGCTGCGCGGACGTGCTACTGCTCTGAGCAGAAAATTTTACACGACCTGACGACTGCGCATCACTTTAAAAGCTTTTTGTAATATGCATAATGAGAATATTTACAGTGAAAATTGGAAAATTACAGCTGCGCGGCAACCAGGGCTGTGCAGTCGGTACACAAAAGCTCCGACTCCTCGATTTTGTATGGTATGGTTAAGAATGCTTTGAAGAAACGCGAAGCTTTATAGTCAGTGCTTTTAAACTGTGTTTTACACTATGCCATTAGGAGGGTTCAGGCATACCAGGACGGCCTGAAATGAAATGTTACACATCGGCTCCTGGTTTATGCTGATGATATTATACTGGGCGCAAGCGTACATACTATAAAGAAAAACACAGACGCTTTTGTAGTCTGTATTAAGAAGACTGGTCTAGAAGTAAATGCTGAGAAAGATAAGTACATGGTCATGTCGCGCGATCAGAGTGGAGGACAAAATCACAACATGCAGGTAGATAATAAATCCTTGTAAAGGGTGAAACAGCTCAAATATTTGGCAACAGCCGTAACATATCGAAATTACATTCATGAAGAAGTTAGGAACAGACTGAAGTCAGGGAACGTTTGCTGTCATTCGGTGCAGAATCTTTTGTCTTCCAGGTTGCTTTAAAAAATATAAATATTAAGGTATACAGAACTATAATTCTGCCTGTTGTTTTGTGTCGGTGTGAAACATGAGGAACAAAGACTGGGGGTTTTGGAGAATAGGGTGCTGAGGACACTTGGTCGTAAGAAGGACGAGCGGACAGGGGAGTGGAGGAGGCTACATAAGGAGAAGCTTTATGATCTGTACTCATCACCAGATGTTATTCGGGTGAGAACATCGAGAATAATGAGATAAGCGGGGCATGTAGCACGTATGGGAGACAGGAGTGACGCATACACGAGTTCGGTAGGGAGATCTCAGGGAAGGAGACCACTTCGCAGACCCACGTGTAGATGGGAGGATAATATTAAAATGATCTTGAAGAAGTGTGATGGGGACATGGATTGGATTGCTCTGGCTCAGGACAGGGACAGGTGGCGGGATTTTGTTAATGCGGTAATGAACCTTGCTGTTCCATAAAATGCGGGGGATTTCTTGAATGGCTGAGGAACCGTCAGCTTCTCAGGAAGGACTCTGCTCACTGCAGTCAGTCAGTCAGTCACGGGTCAGTGGAACTCTCAAGGCGACACAGCATCCCGCTCGACATGTTACAGACAGACAGACAGACAGACAGACCGCCTCTGAATCTCAACAGGAACAGCCGTGAGCTGCTGCTGTTTTCTGCAAATAATTACCACACCTACTGGCGGTAAATATGGCGTATTTGGGGACCTGACTTTCAGTAAGTTGGAACAAAGATCAGTGATATTTTGCTCGGTCTGTGACTCAAAATACGTAGCAGTACCGACGAATAAAATTGCACACATTAAGGACGCAAGGCTTACGGACTGTCCTGGGTGTAGCAACAGTGACAGACAGACACATCAGGCTTATGGCAGAACCAAACTTGCAGTCACGTGGTCTTCACACTAACCGTCCTCTGCCAAGTTCTGAAACATGAAGACTAACAGCCTGCGCACTTTACCCCATAAAGCGGAGATAAACAAGTTACATGACAACAGTTCCATGCTATTGCAATCGCTTTTGTGAACAGTGCGGCTTAAACTGTTTTTCTGTGTTACGCACGGGTGGAGCGTTACGGTACATAAGGGTCCATAAAGTCTATACATAATATCAGAACGCGTCATTAGCACACAGCATAACAGACATGAATTCCGCAAAACAGAAAGCAATATGTTCCAGGAAGTAGAGGTAAATTGTCCCTGTCTACATCATGCGTGCGTACAGGGGGAGTAACATTATAACTCAGCTCATTCTTAATTTCCACACTAGAAGGCGGTAAGAGGCCATCTCCAAGATGCAGCGTACTTAATACCAGCTAAGAGCGTCAGTTCATGCAAACAGCTGCCATCTGTCGAGAAGAAACGTTCAGGCGCCGTACAGCTATCAGCTGTGTTGTGAGACAAGAAATGCTGACGGCCCAGTAGGCCCTACAATTCACGTGATTCGAGCACTGATGGAAGGAAAATTTGAGACGAGTCATTTTGTAACATTTTTCATAATAATTAAAACTTCAAGAGAGGTATAATTTCACGACATTGAAACTTCAAAGTGGATAAAATTTTCATGAACATATAACGTCAACTGTGGTACATTTTCCATCAAAATAGAACTTTCATGTAACGCATGCTATACTTCTCATGGCCCTTCGGTTGATGCAGCCTACAGACTGCACCTGAAAAGGGAAGGCTTAAATATTACGCCGATTAATCTTCAGACGCAGCACATGTTCATGAGAACTGCACTGCAAGTGAGGAACATTTTGCACCAGACGACGGACGAAAATGTTGGACGGTTCTACCGCACGCTGCTACAAAGACATTAATCTTCATCGGTACCAGGAAATTACTTTTGAAGCATGTCGAAGTAGGGCAGTTCTTTTGTATATCCGTCATAAAACCATTTTCTGCTAATTGCAGAACTGTAACCACGTGCGGGATGGTTAGTGTTTAGGTCCGTGAACGTAGCATGTGGTATCACCATCCGTCCATCAGACTGGCTGGTTATGCGCAGTCAGGTCTCTGCGCATTGCGATCGCGCGCAGTCTGTACTCGCGCAGTGGACATCGCATGCAAGCGACAAGCCCAAGTGATGGCTGCACTGTGCCTTCCTACCGTGCGGGAGTATAGGGCCAGAATCTGAGGATTATAATCGCCGAGACCTGGCTTTAGTTGGTGCAGTGCATGGTACTCATCATGCGATTAAGCCAACCTCCCTGTGTGGGGTTGTGTTTTGTCTCTCTACAGGAAGTGTACTACTGGTCGAACAGTTCTGCTTGGACACCTTACTAAAACATAATGTAAATATATCCAGTAAATTAAGGCTCCGCCGATCCCAGTCGCCGCGCGGTCTAAGGCGTAGGTCTGCGGCCGAGCGCTTGCCGGGATCGTGGGTTCGAGTCCCACCGATGTTTGTCTTGTACAGTGTTTGTGTTGCCAAGTAGGGGCCTCTACGACAGGCTGATCCCTCATCCAGAGGAGTCCTACCGAATGTGGTGTGTGCTTGGTGTGATCAAGTGAAAATCAAAACCCTCTACACCTGCTGTGAACAAGTAGGTAGAAGAGGGAAGGACTGCGAGATTAAAGCTCCACGGGCCACATACGGACGGCAAGAGCCATAGGTTGCACACCGCTGATCTACGCGTAATGCAGCTGAGCACTTGTGAGCTTCTTAACCATTTTCTCAGTGGATGCCATACTGTTCCCAAGGGCACAACTGCACTGCTGTTGGCACTTCCAAATCTTTAAGTTAGGGAACATAATTACAGGACACTTCCTCAAAGAAATGACCAGTCACAAGCAACCTCCTCTTAATTTCATTCTATTTCAGAGCTATCAGGTTTCAGCTTTTATGAAGCCATCTTCAACCTCTTCGTATCCAAGAACAAAATGGGCTTCGATGCGACAAGCCTGAAGTGGCTTCATAAAAGCCGAAAACTGGTAGCTGTGAAATAAAACCAAATGAAGAGGAAGCTGGTTGTGACTGATCACTTCTTTGACAAAGTACCCTGTATTAAAACGCCAACTGGGATGACGAACATAAAGAAAATAATTACTGTGCGTTCTGATATCAACTGGAAACACGTCCTCAAAACAGCCCCAAAACTCTTAAGAACGCGCTGTTTTGTATGTTTCAGCCCGGCCCGGTTTCAGCTGTTTAACACAGCGGGAGGGAACGGGAGGGAAACCTGCTATCAGGCTGAGGGCTGAGCAGTTGGGCAGTTTGCGTGTGCAGCAACATCGCGTGTTGCTCGTGTGAGTATTGTTACCGCTGAAAGGGAACAACGAGATCTCGGAAATTTCCCTGTGTTCTTAACCTGCAATATGAAACTCATGGGGTGGCAAACATCCATTCTCCTTGCGCTACAAAGTGTTTCGTATTGCTCTCAAGAAAATAAACATACTTATGTCCGCACGTAAATTGTCCGATATTTTACTCGGATTTTAAGTGAATTCGGACTATCTCCACAGACTTGCATAAAAGGCTCCAACATCAAATTTCACGAAAACCCGTCCATTGCGAGTTGAACACATACATGTGAACAGAACGACAGACGGACGCACATTCATGACAGAGCTCACATCCGCTTCCCTCGTCCTATGCGATCGAGCAGTCTGGTACTGGTCTTTCAATTCGAGGCACACATTTATTACAATATCTCACAGAATTATTCTTTGAAAGAGAAATGTTTCAGATAAGAGTTGCAGAGGAAAGCAAAACACATTTTACGTTCCCTAATTTTATCCTGAACATCCTACCGTTTATGTGATAATGTGGAAATTTTGGTCTAGCCAGACGGGCCACAGATGACAACACAATGCTGCGCAGAAGAGATGAGATTTCTATGTCTGATAACTAAGCCAAGAATACAGAGACATAATATTTAATGCCTAATGCTTTCCCACGACAATGGTTACGCGAACGCGCCTCAACAGCATTTTATACGTACACTGCCTCGATTGTTCCTGAAACTCATTAGTGGCCAACGGCATAACGTGTGGATCCCCAGCAACGTTTTCACCCCGTCTGGAATGTTGCTATGTATGTGATAAGTGACCGAATTTTGTCTGACGTATGAAAAGGTCATGCACTAATTCTTATTAACGCTTTAAACCCTGGGGTTATCATAATTGCCGCAACGTTTAACAACAAAATTCCGCATTTTTTCCGTAAGTTATTTATGTGCTCAGTGTGAATACTGCAGTCTGCTGGCCTCTGCAATCGAAGCAGCCGGTCTTCTCTGTGAGGTCCGAACTGAATAGTTTCGGAACAGCCTATCAACCACGTCTTCAACAGTCAAGCTGTCAAAAAAGAATACGTTTTTCTTGGACTGCTTGGCACTTCAAGATGGGACTAACAGGCTGCCCGAAACGTCGGTAACTAACTACCCATCAACGCCGCGTAACATCCCAGAAGAACGAATATCTCACCTACACCAGTTCGATTCCGCTCACGAAATACACTGACTGCCACTTGTAATATTTAGAACTGTCTGTAAGGGCCGCACACAGCACCACTGTACACGGAAATGTAACGCAAAACTTTTAATAAATATAAACATTGTTTTCCGTTTTTCAGTGTGGCATTCAGCAGTTTCAGGCCCTTCCATGAACCATCCCTCTAGAGCAGGCCTGCGCCACCCTGGCTGTGGTGCAGTTTGGTCTGCCTGCGGACAGATTGAAATTCAATACACAGACTGAAAAATGAACAAATGTACGTCATAATTGTACGTACAGCTTTATCTGTGTATTTGCACGTTCACTGTGAGCAACAGTAAACACTTATAACAATATTAAAAATGTATGAAACATGCAACTGCCAACATAGGCTACGGTGTCTTTGTTTTTAGCGCATGTTCACAAAATGAACGGATAAGGTTATATAGGTCTGCATAAATAAAGGGCTCGTAAGTTTCCAAAAACTTTTGGGTGCCCTAGCTCGGCTTTGCAACGAAAAGGTCTAAAAAAAGTTTTCATATTTCGTATGTCTCCGCGGGCAACAAAACGCTGTGTCTCGGGCAACATGTTGCCTGCGAGCTACGGGTTGAGCGGGCCTGGTCTACGGAATAAGTTAACAGTCATTACGTACGTCGGTAGCTTTCGCTTTGTGTCTCGTTTGGGAGAGTCAGAATTCACCGCAGTTATACTGAGTGTCACGAAGTGCATTGGGCACTGCGAGAAGCGGGGAGAGCATTTCTGGGGGTTCAAAGAGAAACTCTAGGGGAAAACTAAATAACCTCTCATACGAAAAAAAGACACAATAATACAGAAAATGTAGAGGTGACCCTGCAACTTGCCATGAAGGCCCAGACGGGAGGCAGAAGTGCAGCTCTACCCACACACAATATTCGCGCTACAGCGGGGTAGGTGGTCAGCGCCACGCCCTGGCCACTTTACCCCTTGTAGAGGATGCTGGTCGGGCATCGAGGTCGTTGTGGACGGGTAAGGAAACTCTCAACCCCACCGCAGTTCGAACCCCGGACCTTCCAGCCCGTAAACAGTAGCTGTGCCGACTGCGCTGTCCCAGCCGCCGGTAAACTAATATACAGCACACAATCTGCCAGTCGTGCTGCCCAAGTACCGCAGCTGCTTCCATGGCAGCAGACTTTTCCAGCAGTAAACAAAACACTGCTTATGGCGACAAATTTGCGTATGTTTTCTGTCACGTGACAAAGAAACTTCACTACACATAAAAAAGCCAGTTTCGGCCCACATCCAAATCGACAGACGTGCGTGGGGCCCAGTCTAGGCCTGGACGTTTTGGAAAAGTGGAAAATGTCTAGCCCCTCGTGATAAATAAATGTGAATCCATTTACATTTGCAACAGTGTTCTATTTTTTGTTGGTAAGTATTTTTTAATTAACTGAACCTAAATGAGTACAACTATTAATATACGGCGGTCCGCGAAATATTTTGGGCGCCTATCGAAAAATTGCGAAAAACACCTTAGTAGATCCGCCACTTATGTCTGTCCGCATGCAACAACTCCGCTTCCATTGGATGGATTTTCGTCAAATTTGATATTCGAGTGTTTTTTTGAAAACTTGTCGAGAAAACTCATAGTTCACTAAAATCTGACAAGAATAACGAGTACATTACATGAAGACCTACGTACATTTACGGTAGTATATCGCTGAATTCTTCTTAGAATGAGGAATGCTTCAGCCAAGAGTTGCAGAGAAAATCACAACACACATTTTATGTTCAGTAACTTTTTCTCCAAATCGTGCCGTTTGTGAGGCAATGTGGAAAAATACGAGACAGACAGAACACAGATGACAACAGAGTACGGCGCAAGCGCTTTGCATGCTGTATAACTAAGGCTACAGATACACACTCACAATATGTAACACTTATTGCTTTCCACTAGAACAGTGGCCACGCGAACGCCCTTCAGTGTTACGTGATAAGTACATTGCCTGTCTAGTTCACATCTTTACTTTCTCTCAACCTAGAATAAAGAAAGGTTCCAGAACTGGACACCAAGGAACAATTTATGCTCCGAGTGTTAGTAGAAGCACGACAGACTGGACACATGTAATGATCTTGTTTCCATTTACGTGACTGTCTATAACTCGACACTGCGTTACTTTGTGAACAGGAATAGCAACGATAATAAGCCGAAGAAGATTTTTTTTTAAATTATTCATGGGACAGAATGAATGAAATGGTCACTTTAACTGCAGTTACACGTGTGTTCTTGAACGATGCTACTGCTTGCTTCATGCGAAAACACAAAGTGGCAATGAAATTAAATGCAATGTTATTTATTTCTCTAATTTAATCGTTGTCAGTGTCTGCACTTCGGACTGTAACAGCCGTTCACAGAGCCACAATAATATCAGCTGCACTGCTAACAAGTGTGTTCCTGCCCTCCAGTACTGGCGCACAACAATGACAGGACAGCTGGATGACGAGCAACTGTACTTACTTGTGGGTGCATGTTATTGCTTCATCTTCATTATAAAACTGTAGTGACGATATATGAAAGGGCACTTAATATTTAACTGTACGGATTAACGCTTAATTCACACAAACTGTTTAAATAATGGCATGACTATAAAACTTAACCTTACCAGAAACCCACGAAATTTACAACATTATTTTGAAGGTATTAATCACTTCATGTGGTCAGATGTTATGCTTTAGACATTATTAGAAATTAACGTTAATCCACATTTCTACCCACATTCATCGAAACTAAAACTGAACTGTAAACAAACTCCTGTATTCTGAAATTCTAAGAAAACTCACGCAGTATATAAGCAGACTGTACCACTCTTACGAACGGACCGCCATCCTAACCTCAACTCCTGTTTTCCATGAAAGCACAGATGGGCAAAATCGAATAAACACGATCTGATAATACAAACTGCTACTAATACAGTAATTAGAACAGTTAAACACACGCGCATTTCGTGCCTTCCCTCGCGATGTAGGCTAGCCATTCGAGCTTCTGGGATGCTGCGTTTCATAGGTTGGTAGTTGGTAACAAATGCCGAGCGTCGTAAACAAACGACAATCTACAGCGCACAAAGAAATGTATTTAATACAAAGATAATTAAAAAAAATTTTTCACTTATTTGTGTCATTCGTACCTTAGTTTGTTGGCGCGTTCAGCATCAATGAATTGTAAGTACATAACATGTTAATATCTTTTCGCAGTTCTCAAATATAGCCAAAATTAAATGCCTCAGGTGACCATATGTACAAGAAAATAACACACGTTCAGTATGTAACCTCAATGGCCGTGATCGTTAAGGCGCCTACCTAAGTATACCCATTGAGATTGCATAAGTGAAAGGGGTAGTTGAGTGCAGACCAAAGGAATCGTACGGCCACTCCGGGCGCCAGGATTGGTCGTGGGATTCCACTCAGCCCAATTACAACTTTCGCTTTTACTTTTTCTGCTTTAGTTATTCGTAATTAGCTTGAACTCGCATGGGCTGTGGTAAAGTCCCGGGTTCGAATCCCCACCAGGTAACTTTTTTCTTCCACGAACTAATTTATTAGCACCACGTTAACCATATATTATCATAATAAAGTGGTGCCAATCATATATTTACGTGTAAACATTTAAATTTAAGAATTTTACACTGTCCATACCGCGTACGTACCTACACAGATTGATGCCTATTAACAACCAACTCGTACACACTCATTAAAACCAATATTCAGTGACAACTAAAAAACAGAGCTGAGTGCTTTTAAAGTGTTTTAAAGGTGTTCTTAGTGTTTTTTAAAACACAGTCCCCCTGAAAATGGTGGTTTGAAGCACTGAAACATGTAGGGGCGTGAATACAAAATTTGGAATTTTTGTTTTTAATCAGAGTGTACGAGATGCTTGTCCAAGTACATTAATTTCAATTTATGTTCTTTGATTAGTTCTATTATGACTCGTTTGTTAATTTTGTTAAGTTTGTTAGTGTGATCCACCCAATAAAGTGAAGAAATACCTTCCTATTCCGACAGGTGTGACTGGTAACAGCTGATATAAGTATGAATAAGTATTGCTTTTCCACGGCTTAAATGGTTACGCGAACGCGCCTGTATGTCACGTGATACCTACACTGCCCGCCTTGTTTAGGTTAACAATGGGCCTTCATATTGGAAATAATTCGAAACCGCTGTTCTGGACCGTAACCTGTGTGATGGCACTCACTGTGCGCGTAAAGTGATTGTGTTGTGTTGTGTGCACATAAACGGGAAAAATAGAACAGTTCCTTAATTGGCGTTAATAAGAAACTGGAAGCAAGCACGCACGCGCACACACACAAACTCTAAAATCACTCAACCGAGCTTATAATCATATATTTACATTTTCATTTAGTGATGCTGTAACTCGAATTTCCATTCATGAACAAATTAAGAGCAGGTTGAAGTCGGGGAATGCTTGCTATCGTCAGGTGTAGAATCTTTTGCTTCCAGGTTGCTATCCAAAATACAAAACCTAGGGCACACGTAACTATAATTTTACCTGTTGTTTTGTAAGGTGTGCGTAATTTGGCCTCTGACATTTAAGGAGGAACAAAAGCCTGAGGGTGTTCGAGAATAGGGTGCTGAAGGGCATATTTGGGCCTAAAAGAGACGAGGTGACAGGAGAGTGGAGAAAACTACATAACGAGGAACTTAATAATATATACTTAGCACGAAATATTATGTGGGTGATAAAATCGAGAAGAATGAGATGGGCGGGGCATGTAGCACGTACGGCAGAAAGGAAAGATGTATAAAGGATTTAGGTAGGGCGACCTGACAGAAGGAGACCACCTGGGAAACCCAGGGGTAGATGGGAGTATATCAAAATGGAACTTTGAGATGGCATGGATTGGATTTAGCTGGCTTAGGATAAGCACAGGTGGCGGGCTCTCGTAAGTGCTGTAATGAACTTTCGGGTTCCATAAAATGCGGGGAATTTCTTGACTAGCTGAGGAACTGTTAGCTTCTCAAGAAGGACCGTGCTCCAAGGAGATAGCTAGTTAAATAATTAGTCATTCAGGCAAATAGTTAGTTAGTTAGTTAGTTAGTTAGTCAGTTACATGCTGTAACTAGCTCAGACTATATGATGTCTGCCGACCGACAGGCTTAATGGCCAATAATAACCCCAACAGAATGTCAATGGAACCGGGTGTCACCTAATTGAAGGCAATGCCCGGTCCTTACTTGGAGGTACTGTGGAATACCACGAAATAACTCAATCTGGACAGTCTGTCTCCGAACGAGAATTCGAACAGATATCTCTAACATGCAAAACAGGAAAGTTAAGCACACAGGGCGACGTTTCGGTAACTGCAAATATAAAAATCGGTGAGCTACACGCGTATAGAGCGCTGTACTTGTCACAGTCGAATTACCTTACGCAATGCAGTTACAAAGCCACGCGCTGCATGTCCGAGGCAACGACAAAACCATTTTTTCTTCTCCAAAGCGTCCAAACCGAATGTGGGGTCCACCCAGCCTACTCAGCAGATATGAAGGGTAAAGCGGCCCGGTTGTGGAGCTGACCACTCATCTCAACTTCTGTAAACTTAAGAATAAGTGGAGATAATCCTCCACTCCTCATATCACTACATGGCATCCACAGGGGCAACGTTACTTTTGTATAGCAAATCGTAATCTTACGGGATATGGATGGGCGAGAAGCCAATAGTATGAGAGAAGTGGGGGCCGTAGGGCGGGCAGATGACGGCCAGCTCCACTCATTCTTAACCCCAGCGCTCTTCACACTCCAGCCGCTTTACCCCTGGGCAAAGAATCCCGGTAGCCACTGCGGACAGACGGACGGACATTCATGACGAAGCCAATACCCACTTCTCTCCTCCTATGCGCTCCAGCATATAAACAGTTATTTATTGCTCTTTGTAATCCAAGCACACGGTGTTCTCTGTTAAGTATAGCCTGAATACAGCCTGACGCTGTTAACATGACTCGTTCCTCCTCCACTGCCATAATTCCGATCTCAACAAAGCTAACAGCCTGCACTGTTGTGGTCTTTTGTTGTTTATTTGCTTCTAATTCTTGCCACAACCAAGAGAAATTATTGTTCATACACTAAACACGGTAAGTATCGACAGGCAAGCTGTTAAGTCGTTAGATAAAGTGTTGCATCCAGTGACACCAGTTTAACGAAGCCCACAAATCCCAACGGCATTAAGTGTACAGCAGTGGTGGCACCCTGTGGCACTCGACCCTTCCTTCTGTGGCCCGTGCAGCTTACACGAACATAATATCAACATAATGAAAATATTAATATATGTATTACTAAACAACACAATTTTGCACATTTTTAAGACATGACAACACGTGCAGACCACGTGTAACGACGTTTCCAGAGTCCGACTAAGACTGTAAATCATCAAACATTCACACATGGCCCCATGTAAAGTGCAGATTTCACTGCACGGATTCCCGTCACACTCACGTTGTTACTTACACGTCTTCTATAATGAGAGTCTCCTACACAGCACAAGATATGAGCAGGGTCGTAGGGTGGGCAGATGAAGGGCAGTTCCACTCATTCTCAACCTCAGCGCTCTTCACACCCGTTACTTTACCCCTGCGCAAACAATCCCGGTAGCCACTGCGCAGCAGGCTGGGAGGGGCCACGGCTGGTCTCACAAGTACTCACACAACCGCGATTCGAACACCGGGCCGTCAAGCCCGTAGCTTAGAGTCTACACAGAGTGTGCCTCTACAAACCACTGAAGATTGTTCGAGGTGTCGGTCAGCCCTTACAGGCAAATACCACATCAGTAACCAGATTCACCCACGACCGATTCCTTCCGAGTCCTTCCCAATTCAACACCAAACTAACTATTACTGACGCTATGCAGTGCCAGATACCGACACCTTAACCTTTTAAAGCCTAGCGGTAACTTTACATAGGACCAGGTACAACATTAAAAAATTCTACGTGGTGCCCACATTGCGTCGATGTGTTTTGTACGGATCTCAGAACAAACAGCAACTTTTGCCTTATAAAACATTAAGAGACTGGTTTTTATAACCGAAGTGGAGTGTTTACAGCGCGGTACGCACTGAGTCCTTATATAAAACAGATACGCTTCGTCTTTAAAGGGTTAAAGCGGACCGCACAACACACACGGCCTTACTGAGATATGACTGAGGGAGCGCAAGTCTTTCTACACAGCGTGCGACGCGGCGGGCAATGCTGCACAGCCGACCTGTAACTGCCGTTTGATCCGTGATTCGGGCTTCCGCCGCGGTGCTGATGAGATCTGCTCTCTTGTGCAGTGTTAGGCAGCGTGACAGGATGTGTGGGCTTCGTGAAGTCGTCTCAGTGGATGGCATATTTACCTAAAGGCATAACTGCACTGCTGCGAGTTATTCCAAATTTTAAGGTAGGGAAAGTAACTGCTGTTCGCTCTGATAACATTTCGAAGCACTTAGTCAATCAAAACCCCAACAATGCATCGTGTCTCTCATTGTTGAAATCGGTCTAGTACAGTGTTTCCCAATACCTTTTGTTCGCACAACAGCCCCTACTGGGCCAGGGACTCCTCATTATCGAGGCTTCACGATCGCACTCAGTTCCCTACACCACACTCGGTGGGACTTCTCCACACGAGTCTATCCCCTAGACGAATGATCAGCCCTACGCAAAGGCCTCTACCTAACAGCCCACAACAATCACAAGAGACAGACACACATGCCCTCACCGGGATTCCAACCCACAACCCCAGCAAAACAGAGGGGCCACAGACCGACCCGTAATTTTGTTAACGCTACATGAACTGCGACTAAACTGAACTGGCGATCCGTGCTGGCGGAAGTCACTGCTAAAGATTACTAAAATCCGCAGCAGGTGCAACAGTGCAAGTCCGTTAATTTATCGCCCATGTTTTTCTTTCTGCGACAAACTGCAACACACTTTGTAATCAGACAGCTACTAATACAGACCAGCAGCATATGTAACAATGCGTTGCGCGATTTGACCTTAATTAAAATTACTGTCGTTCGCTTCTTTCGTACGGAAGCTTTCTTAAAAGACATTATAACGGTCATACGAAATGTATCGCAAGTAAAGGAGTTTCGTCATTATTTTCAACAAAACATTACTCCTTTAATTACAAAATATGTAACCTCCAAAGCAGCCGTCACAGAAATATATGCACGGATAATGTGGGAACTGATCGCGGACCCCTTCCGTTTCGCGGAGTACTGTTTTGGAAACACTGGCCTAGTGTGTGCGAGACAGAGCAGTGAAGGGGGGAGGAGGGATATTAACACGCTGAAATATAAATATATGCCATCTACGTAAATGGTAACATTGTGTCTCGTTCGCGTGACCACTGTTGGCATGGAAAAGGGCTAATCGGTTCTCCGTGTATTGCTGAGGTACAGTCGCTTTAAACAGTATAAAAATATTAAGCGATTCTATGTAATAGCAACGATGGACTCACTTTGCGGTGTTGTTGCAGTACGGATTATTTCGTATTGCTGCCAACAGCACACACG
This sequence comes from Coptotermes formosanus, assembly GCA_013340265.1. Lineage (NCBI taxonomy): Eukaryota > Metazoa > Arthropoda > Insecta > Blattodea > Rhinotermitidae > Coptotermes > Coptotermes formosanus. The sequence continues at coordinate 1,274 of BLKM01000269.1, read as the reverse complement.
TGTTGTGTTTTCATGTAACATGTCCGAGTTCAACCAAATCTACTTTTCTCGACATATTTTCATAAAATACGCCTTCAAATTCCACCAAAATCCTTACAGTGGCATTTGAACATAAACATGCGGACAGACGGACGGACATTCATGACGAAGCCAATACCCACTTCTCTCCTCCTATGCGCTCCAGCATATAAACAGTTATTTATTGCTCTTTGTAATCGATGCACAGAGTGTTCTCTGTTAAGTACAGTCTGAATACAGCTTGACGCTGTTAACATGACTCGTGCCCCCTCCACTGTCATAATTCCGATCCCAGCAAACCCAATACCCTGCAATATTGAGGTTATGAATACTTCGAATTGTCACCAGAACGAACAGCAAATATTTTCTCTATATTTAAATTGGAAGGAACCAACAGCAGTGCAGTTATGCCCTCACATAAAGTATGCCATCCACTGAGACGGCGTTTACTACAGAGCACTGAGTGTCGATATATGCATAAGTGTGGTGAAGAAACGGGAGGGAAGGCGGCTGATTGGGAATGCTTCGGGAATGGAACTGCAGACTTTCACGAATTTTTCCATCGGCAGATTTCGGGGCTGATCGCACTAACAGAGTCCTTTCAATATTTTATGTTTGAGCTCTTGAATCAACAAATTTTGCTCGTAAATTCAGCTGCTCTGTAAATCAATCGGTTCTCGTACTTATTCAAATAAATCCAGTAAAACATTCGTAAATTAAATTTTTCAAATTTTAGATTCAATGTTTTGTGAAAAAGCAGACACTGGTATACTGCTTAAAAGAAACCTCTACCTTAACACTCTACTCTTCGCAGACGACCAAGTAATTATACAAGACACTGAAGACAAATTCCAGAAATCTATACACATACTGCACCAACTTAGCAAAGGCTACAACCTCAAAATATCCACGAACAAAACAAAAGTTATGGCTTTCAAAGGAAAACATATAGGACGCTCCAAAATAGAAATACGGATCAATACTAGAACAAGTGAAACAATTTTATTATTTGGGATGCGAATTGAGTTCAGATAGCGAACCAGACATCGACAAAAAATAATAAACAGATTCCAAAGAGTATGCGGCACTATTAGAAAATATTTATTAAAAAAACCGTACAGAAACCCAAATGAAGTTTTACAAAGTCATAGCCAGACCACCACTACTTTAAGGCAGTGAAACATGGATAAACACGTAACAAGACGCAAATCGCCTAGAAGCAGCAGAGATGCACTTTCTTAGAAGTGTCAAAGGAT
>BLKM01000268.1:48067-62929 GCA_013340265.1 Coptotermes formosanus | reverse complement strand
TGTAAGACCAGCAATCGTTTAACAGTAATGTACTGTACGCTCCACAAGTTCTGCTGCAGAACCCACTTTTCAGTGCAGCCCGCGGTTACTAAGAACTGCACAGTACAGAGTGGGATTTGGCTTTCGTTTTCAGAGTTCCTCCGCAGCTTTGGTGCCTGTTCACCGCACTGTGTGACGTCACAGCACGTACTGTGGACACCAGTCATCGTGTGAATGTGAAAATTCTAACACAGGGATATTTCACGTTCTTTAGCCATTTTACTTTACTTCCTGTCAAGATAGAGACAAGTCGCCTGACTGTGTTCACCGCACAGTTCATTGCCGGTTTAAGCAACATAACATGCAGACGGTACAGCGCTTTCTTCGGTAACGAAGCTGCAGATTGCTGTAGGCAGAATGTGCACAGTGCCTGTATGCCGCCTGCAGTAGGTCTCAGGGTAATTTTACAGCAGAAACTAACAGGTGGCTGCAGCGGCACACATTTCTAGTCCTGTGCCTTTGGTTACATTTCTGTTCCTGCTGCAGTATTATTATTATTATTATTATTATTATTATTATCATTATTATTATTTATCACACATCTGTACAGTATTCACAACCACATACCTGCCGCAAACCATGTTACTAGGGTATACAATGTTACAGCCAGTCTGCAGTTAGAGTTTAAGCTACATGTAACGCTGTTTCCCGTATTGCACCATACGCACGTTTACATTGACACTTCACGCAGTGTGTGTGCTGTGCCCAATATGGCTGTATTCTGCAGTTCCCTGATATCGTGCTGTCCCGGTACGCTGCGCAAGTGTTTTCTGAAGGATTTTCAGAAGGTTCCAGTTGTTCCTATTATTACTCGTATCGCTTTAGTTTCTGCATTCCACGGGCAGCATTGAGAGGTTAACATAACCATATCTACTTCTCTCTAGATCACGTGTTTGTTATCCTTATATTATTAATGAAGCACTACTACTAGTTGTAGTCGTAGTAGTAGTAGTAGTAGCAGTTTAAAACTGTTGCTGCTTTAGTTTCATTTTCTGCACAAATTTACACATAAACATGCTTTGTGCTTACGTTAAATATGTCGGACATAACCTCAACATTCCGTGCCGTCGCCATGTCTGTAACTGCAGACCTACCAACAGTATTCCGTATACACAATACGCAGGTATAATTACAGTGTGTCTCCGTCCGTTAAATATGTCGGACATAACCTGAACATTCCGTGCCGTCCCCACGTCTGTAACTGCAGACATACCAACAGCATTCCGTACACACAATATGCCGGTATAATTACAGTGTGTCTCCGTACGTTAAATATGTCGGACATAACCTCAACATTCCGTGCCGTCGCCATGTCTGTAACTGCAGACATACCAACAGCATTCCGTACACACAATATGCCGGTATAATTACAGTGTGTCTCCGTACGTTAAATATGCCGGACATAACCTCAACACTCCGTGCCGTCGCCTTGTCTGTAACTGCAGACCTACCAACAGCATTCCGTACACACAATATGCCGGTATAATTACAGTGTGTCTCCGTACCGCAGTTTATGCGGTCCATCAGTTACCGTCAGCAAACACACAGCTACAGTCCGGTCATGTTATCATATAAATATTACCTTAACACAGTCACACGTACCGTCACGTTCTGCTGCCATACGGCCGGTGATCTCACACTGTATAATAACCCGACACAATAAAATGGTGGGTGGACGTGTGCTACTGTCTCCTCGCCCCAATATTTGACTCTGATGGCGACGCTTGTGCAAGGAATAAATACACAGCTTAGTTTTCATCAGGTCCACACTAGGGGGGAGGAAGGGGGGATGTGCCAGGCTGCAACCCTAAATCGAAAGTTTAAAAAACACAAATTTTGAGAAGACGAGAATATCAAACGTCTTACGTGATTTACCCTTCAGCCTAAATGAACCACTGAAATCGGCTGATGGATGACAGGTAGTTTGGGATTTTGAAAAGTTAAGTGAAAAAATTAGGACGTCTTAAATGATTTTACAAGACGCAAGAAATTTGGAACCCTTTTTATTTTAAATTAAGTGATTGAGTCATGGCACAAGTATGAGGATAGTTACATTTGTATGTATATAAATGCAGTTGCAGGCAGCCTTATATTGTACTTACAACGTGATTTTCATAATATAATTTTTAAAATCAAACATAAATCATATATAACTTCAGCGTTAGGCCCCCCACTAACTTAAAATTCTGAGTGCGAGCATAATTTTCGTAATTAAATGTTCCGTTTATTCAATAAACAAAACAAGGACATAAACTACAACATAACGAACTCAGACCTTTTCAATCGAAGTGAACAAAAGTACAGTCAAATTTAAATAAAAATTTTCGAAACGAAGGATGAGCTTTTCAATTTCTAAATATTTCCCAGAACCCCAGTTTTACTGTCAAGACAGCCAGTCTCAGTTCTCGTTCCATAATTCAGTTCCATCGATATTCGCTCTCCACAATAAGAACTGCAGATCGCCCACACTCACACAAATATGGTGCAGCAAAGTGTGTCAGTGTTTTATAATTCCTTGCTTAAGTCTGTACATCCAATTTGCACACTGATTAAATATTAAGGGAGAGGTATTGTCGGGAGTTTCACTTTCCATAAATGTCAGAACAGAAAGCAATTAAATGTTCCTCCAGAGCAGTTAGTGTGCCGGATATCGCTTTACCACTGAGTGTCTATCTTATGCCGCCAGAAGCTTTCACTTAAGCATCTCTGAAATAAATCTCAATATCAGACGAGGAAGGTAACTTAGAATACAAATTGTTATACCTGCATTAATGCCTGTTACTACGCTCAATAAATTACAGTCGAACTCGGTTAGAACGTCATGAGAGCGACTGAACACTTTGTGTCGTTTTAAACGAGTGTCGTTATAACTGAGTAATGTGAAGTTATGGTTAACAGTGAGGAATTAATTGGTACCACAGATTATCTGACGCTATAGAAGAGGCGTCGTATAAACAAATGTTGTTATAACCGGGTTCATAGAACTAAATACGCATAAAAATGAAATTCCCTTTCCACATTCACAATTTGTCATTGCCTTGAATAATGCTATCACCACCTTGCAGTGAGGCAGTAAGACATTAAAATCTACTGCTGTATGTTGACAGGTGGACACTGTGGGCAGGAGTCTGAGCGGTCAGCAGGAAATGGCTGTACTGTACACACTGTAAATTGTGTGACATTATGTTTGTTGTGTGTTGGCAGGCCTGGAGAGACATCAGAGAAGAGACTGCTGTGGCTGTGAACACAGGCTGCCGTGACGTTGGACTGAGGAAGCAGCACCTCGGATATCACGACAGGTGGAACTCCTGACATTTCACATTGCGTGTATGTTTACTGGGTACTGCATTGTGTTGATGTTGGCAAAGCTTACTGACGTTTGGTAGATTTTAACACCATTACATGTTTCCACAGTGGCGTGATGCTGTAGACGGACCCAGGACAGTCTACACCCTGCAGAATGTCCGCCAGGAGCACTGCAAACATGGGAGTGAGGTTAGAAATGTGTCTTCAATCCATGATACTGCACAGGAAGTTCCTGCAGTCTCTCTACTGAAGATTAGTGTCCTGTCGTACTGACGTATGTCTCAAGAGATAATCGTTGGTCACCGGTTCCCACACTGTGCCCCTGCAGAACACTGGTGTTACCCAAACTGCACCAAGGTAACCATAACTGAAAAAAAGCAGGTGATGCAAAAATCTCTTTACGCATGGTAGATAACGAGATGCCACTACAATATATCCAGCAACTGACTGGGTTACCAGAGTCAGTACTTTATCCTGTGGAAAGAGCTGAACCTCTCAAACCTGTACTAGATCAATAGCAGCTGACTGTGTTACCGGCTGGCCGTCCGGGCTCGCATGAAAATCTCCATACTGACACTGTGCGTCACTACGGAGAATTTCTAACACACACGGGTCAATGTTGAATTTTAGTGTTTGTTTAATTAAAGTGGTTTAAATGGTTCATCTAGTAAATATATATCAGTAAGAATGCTTTACCAGATCGCATGAAAACAGAGATGTCGCTTCTTTAAATTCTTCAGATGCATCTCAGCCTCCTATAAAAGCTCCTTTGATATTTTGCTTGAATATCCACATTCCATTGCACCACAGCAAGCAAATTACTTCACAGTGCGCACAGACAGGCTGCATAATGTCTGCCTCGCAGAGTGATGTTTCCCCACACAACAGTAGAGAAAATTTAGCGTTGCCAAACGTTCGGCCAGATGAGCACAGTGTTTTGCCGCCATTCTCAGGAAAATTAAGTGTAGATGGAAAGTTAAAATTGAGGAATGAGACGTTTAAGCAAACAATCGATGATTCCTTGAAACAAAAAAATATAACCCCACTAAGCCAACTCAGAGAAACGCCCGCTTTTCCCACTCCCCACGTGCTGGCACAGTTTGCAAAGAAGGCATACAGAGACTACGAAAGACGAGAGACCGACGATCAGTATGAGAGACGGTTGGCTTTACCTGACGGCTGGAAGTTACTGACAACGGCATCTAATCTTGGAAAGAGCAACGGCTATTTTGGAGCAGCCTATTGGCACCCTGAGCATCAGCAGGTTGTGATTGCTCATCGAGGCACAAATCCAAAAAAATGGGGACCACTGTGGACAGATATAAAGGGCGTGTTCCGCAATAAGTATGTTCAACAAATGGAATCTGCCAGCACTTTCGCACATAAGGTTGTTGAAAATCTGCGAGACGTTAATCACGAAAAGGGAACCAATTTTCAATTGTTCTTCACCGGACACTCCTTAGGCGGTTGGTTAGCGCAAATCACTACCTTTACCACTGAATACCTTAAGGCAGAACAAAATACTTTCCTTAAAAGTGGCAATGTCCCACAGAGTTATCATCCCCACACAGTAGTTTTTGACAGCCCAGGTTGCAAAGATATGTTGTCACAAATGGCTGACAAACTTGATGTACGCCTCGAAGGGCGTTCCATTGACATAGAGCACTTAGATATCACCAGTTATCTGTCCGCTCCAAATCGCATTAACACTTGTAACGCACATGTAGGGACGGTATATCGCATCTTTGTTGATTTGTCTGATATGGGCTGGAAGGAAAAGCACACTGCAAAGTATAACCTAGCAACGCACAGTATGGATAAAATTTTGGAAGCCTTTGACCCTGAAACAGGGCAAGTACGTAAAGATGATCAAGGTAAACTAAAGATAAACGAGGTAATGGACTGGCCCATCAGTGCTGGCTTATCAGGCGGTGAAGAATACAACCGTTTCTTTAAATGGGCCAAGGATTTTAATAATTACCACGCAGAGATAAGAGACGAAAATTACCTCCTTGAAGGTTACCACCCAATTCGTTATCAAACTACAAATTATGACGACCGGGTGACTAGTATAAGCACATTTAGTCAGGAAGAGCGACAGTTTTTGGAGAATTATCGTCAACTGTGTCGGTTACCTGAATTCTTTAAGCCTAAAGAAATGTTTTCTGCAATCAGAACTAAACAGCCTCAAGAAGATACAGAAAATAAAGAGCTTTATGAAGAAGCAGAAAATAAACAGGCTCAAGAAGAAGGAGAAAATAAACAGATTCAAGAAGGAGCAGAAAATAAACAGGTTCATGAAGAAGCAGAAAATAAGCAGGCTCAACAAGAAGCAAAAAACGAAAAACAGGCTCAAGAAGAAGCAGAAAGAGTATTACAAAGCTTCGAGATTGAAAATGAAACAATTCGCTGTACAGATGCCAATGCATTACAGGCACTGATTCCCTACGTGAAGAGGTTGCTTCAACTTTTCCCTGAGATAAAAGAGAACACAGCGTGCGCTTTGTCACCACACGAGATTAGAAACAACGTTTATCAGATTGGAACCAGGCGTTACCTTGAAAAGTTTTGCCAAAGCCCACTGGAATTTAGGGCTGATGTACTGAGTTTAAGAGATTTTCTGGACAGTGATGAACAAAAGGTACTGCATATACGGATGGTTGATGGGGATGCATGGACAGGGCTAATCAAGGTTTATCAAGCGCTGCAAAGGACACCCTCCGTGACCGATTTCCGCAGTGAAGGTCACTACACTGTACTGACGTTAGAGCACTTGTTGCTTGTCAATCAAATGGTGAATTTGAATGCATTAATGGAGTCGACATCAACACCACATCTGTTAATGATGTCGTGCGAGAGCAGTCAACTGTGTAATGTTGAAATTAAAAAAATATTCGGAAGTCTGTTTAATACTCTGAGGCAGAAAATGTCTGTAAAAATCATTTTGACCACGCAGGCAGAAGATGGCACCGTTACTTGTCTGCAAGACATAGCTAAAGAAACACTCAGTAATGGATTTGTTACAAGAAATGAACAGTTAAATTTGAGAAATTTAACACCAAGTTCACAGGAAAAATTGCTTGAAAATACAGTCGATTTTCAAGACAGTGAAATTGCATTAAATCAACTCATATCGCCTGACTCACCAGCGACAAATTTCTTGCCCCTTGCTGACTTGTTACATAAAAAACATCTTAACATTGGTAAAGAAAAAGTTTCGGATTCTAAATGCAATTTTTACGACGAGAGGCACTATATTGATAGAACATTTCATCGCCAAGTAATCATTAAACAGGACATTCTAAATGATAACAGAGACCAAACGTTTCCTGATTTACTGGCTAGCACTAAGCAAGAATTCAAACACATATGTCAGCAGAATCCAGAAAGAAATGTCCACTGGCTGGAGAGAGACGAGTCAGGAAAACTCGTTTGGCTGCAATCGCAAAGAAGCTTGGAAACACTGCGTAAATATATTGATACCCGCAGTCGGCACACATACACACCTGGTGATTTAGACAGGCTGTTGGAGCAAGCACAGCACCGGAGAGTGATGCTCATTTCTGATACAGCAGGGATGGGTAAATCCACCGTACTAACACATCTGTCTAAGCGAATCAAACAGAAGTTCCCGGCGAAATGGGTGGTGAGAATTGACTTAAATGACCACACAGATGCACTGAACGCACTGCAAGAAGAACAGATCGGTAAAGAGAAAGCGACTGAATTTGTATCAGAGAAAATACTAAAACTGGAATCTGGCTTCGAGAGGGAATTATTTAAACAATGCTGTGAACAGAAGCAAAAGGTAGATATAGTAATAATGCTGGATGGTTTTGATGAAATCAGTCCGAACTATGAAGAGACTGTCATTGCTTTACTGCAAGCTCTAAGGCAGACGGCGGTAGAACAGCTGTGGGTCACCACCCGACCACATCTGAGAGAGGAATTGGAAGATAAGCTACAACAGCTCTCCTACACACTGGAACCATTTTCTGAAGAAAATCAAGTTGAATTCTTAAGAAAATTTTGGAGTCTAAGAAACTGGACTACTGAAGCAGACAGTAAGGAGGTGGAGGGACGTGAAGTCAAGTTAGAAATATATGCTAAATATTTAGTTGAGAAACTAGCCCAGTCAATTAGTGACAAAGACAAAGAGTTCACCGGCATCCCATTACAATGCCGCATGCTGGCGGAGGCATTTGATGAAGAAGTTAAAACATTTTATCAGTCAGCTGAATCCGTGCCTGAGTTACCTTTCAGTCTGGATTTGCTTCGGTTGTACGAAAAATATATGAACAGAAAGTACGTCATCTGCGTTAACGAAAAGTTTAAAATCTCCAAGACAAACGTGGGTGCAAAAGGGGTAGGAGAACATTTCGTTAAAAATATGATACAGGATCATCAGATAGTAGCCTTGAAGACGTTTTTCACTGAGAAACAAGTGGCCCTTCTTCAAATTAACAGCCAAAGTGAGACTTCAGGCGAAGACTTAACAAGGGCTGGTATAGTGCAAAAAAACCAGGAGGGTAAACTGCGATTTATCCACCGCACGTTTGCCGAGTATTATGCTGCGGAGTTTTTTGTAAACCAACTGACCAAAGTGTCGAACACCTCCCAAGAAGTGCGGGATCTTTTATTGCGGAAAATATTTCTGGCAGAAGGTAATTGGGTGCTTAGAGCTTTTATAGACGGATTGTTGTCAAGGTATAAGCCATCGCAGGAGGTGTTAAAACAGTACGGAAGTCAGATAAGTAACTTATGTTACGCACCAATAATACGTCTGGCAATGCGAGCCGGTAGAACACATATGATTCAGGTACCAATATTACATCAGGCAGCTCGCGAAGGTAATGCTTATATTGTTGGGTTTTTATTAGATAGCGTGCAAGCAGGAGGGCACACAGACGCACTAAATAAGATGTTGCTACAACAAGATAATTCTCGACGTATCCCCTGGCAACTGGCAGCAGAAGGTGGCAACGTAAAAGTATTCCACAAACTGTGGGAGTGCGGCAAAGAGACACTAACAGCAGAGCAGATAAATGAAATGTTACTAGCCAAAGACAGTGGGAGACAAACGGCCTGGCATTACGCTTCTTTCCAGGGCAACGAAGAGGTGTTACGGAAACTGTGGGAGTGGGGAGAAGAAACACTAAAAGCAGAGGAGTTAAATTATAAATTGTTATTAGGGAAGGAAAATAGAAGACGAACACCCTGGCACGTGGCAGCATTCGAAGGCAAGGTAAATGTATTAGACAAACTGTGGGAGTGGGGTAAAAAGGGACTAAGAGCAGAGGAGTTAAATAATAAATTGTTACTAAACAAAGACGATGAGGAACGAACAGCCTGGCATTACGTGTCTTTGTGGAGCAACGTAGAGGCATTACAGAAACTGTGGGAGTGCGGTAAAGAGACACTAACAGCAGAGGAGTTAACTAATAAATTGTTACTTGCCAAAGACATGTGGGGACAAACCGCCTGGCATTATGCATCAAGGAGGTGCAGTGTAGAGTTATTACAGAAACTGTGGAACTGCGGTAAGGAGACACTAACAGCACAGGAGTTAAATAATCAATTCTTATCAGCCAAAGACAATGAGGGACAAACCGCCTGGCATCACGCATCAAGGCGGGGCAATGTAGAGCTACTACAGAAACTGTTTGAGTGGGGTAAAGAGACACTAACAGCAGAGGAGATAAATAATAACTTTTTGTTTTCCAAAGAAAATGTGGGGCAAACCGCCTGGCAATTGGCAGCACAAGACGGCAACATAAAAGTATTAGAGAAACTGTGGGAGTGGGGTAAAGATACACTAGCAGCAGAAGAGTTACCTAACAAGATGCTACTAGTCAAAGACACAAAGGAACGAACAGCCTGGCATTACGCATCAAGGCGTGGCAGTGTAGAGCTACTACAGAAACTGTGGGAGTGGGGTAAAGACACACTAACAGCAGAGGAATTAAATAATAAATTGTTACTAAACAAAGACTTTGAGAAACGAACAGCCTGGCTTTACGTATGTATGTGGGGCAACGTAAAGGCATTACAGAAATTGTGGGATTGCGGTAAAGAGACACTAACAGTAGAGAAGTTGTTACTAGCCAAAGACAGTTTCGGACGAAGCGCCTGGCATTACGCTTCATCGCGAGGCAGTGTACAGCTAATACAGAAACTGTGGGACTGGGGTAAGGAAACACTAACAGCAGAGGAGTTGAAGAATAAATTTTTATTAGACAAAGACTATGAGGAGAAAACCGCCTGGCATTTCACATCTTCGGGCGGCAACGTACAGGTTTTGCAGAAATTGTGGCAGTGGGGTAAAGAGACACTAACAGCAGAGGAGTTAAATAATAAATTGTTATTAGCCAAAGATATTTTCAGACGAAGCGCCTGGCATTACGCATCATCGCGGGGCAGTGTAGAGCTATTACAGAAAATGTGGGAATGGGGCAAAGAGACATTAACAGCAGAGGAGTTAAATAACAAATTGTTACTAGCCAAGGACAATGTGGGGCAAACCGCCTGGCACTTGGCAGCAGAGGGGGGCAGCATAGAAGTATTACAGAAACTCTGGGACTGGGGCAAAGATACACTAACTGCAGACGAGTTAAATAATAAATTGTTACTAGCCAAAGACAATGAGGAGAGAACCGCCTGGAATTTTGCTAATTTGGGCGGCAAAGTAGAGGTATTAGAGAAACTGTGGGAGTGGGGCAGAGAGACACTGACAGCAGAGGAGTTAAGTAATATATTGTTACTAGCCAAAAAGAATGAGGTGAGAACCGCCAGGGAAGTGACAGCACAGCATTCCTCCATAGAACTATTCGAGTAACTATGGGATTGGGGTTAACAGACATTAAAGCAGAGGAGTTCAATAACAAATTTTTATTAGCCAAAGACAATGAGGAACAAAAAGCCTGGTACTTGGCACCAAATAAGACCAACTCAGCGGCATTAGACGAATTATACATGTGGGCTTATAAAGCGAAAATACACTTTAAAATTAAGCCCTTTTTTCCCAAAAATATAGACAGAAAAAACGCGTTACGGCATGTTGAAGGAAAGGAACACATAAGAGAGTCAGAAAAATTGAACGCTATCGAACTAACCAAGAAGCATTTATGAACATCTGAAGCAGAAGCAGGCGTTACGAATCCAGTTCAACCCTCCAATAACAATAAATGCTACAATGCAACTTCCAGAAGACATTTAGACAGTTGCAGTACCGGACTGTACGTCGTGTTATGTCTGCATGTCACGCCGTCACAGACACAACTGCAGACGCCTTGACACAGCAGCAGTATGAGTGACATTGCTTGTGCTGTGTGCGCCTGCAACAGGATGCCGTCACGGTGCAGCGTTACGCGGCAGCAGAGGGAACCACTGGAGGGTCTGTTGTGCCCTCAGCACCGTCTGGGTGGTGTCCTAGTTGGGGGGGGGGGGGGTGAACTGGAATACACACGGACGGGGTCAATCACCATGCACAGCACTGCTACAGGACAGTCCTGAACCGTACTGATAACTGATAAACGGATCTGAACAGTCAGCCGGTCACGGTGTGCTGTTGAACAGTGGCCAGTGTGTGCTGCTGGTGTGCGTGACGGTGTGCGCCATGAGCTGTGACAGTCCCAACACTGCACACCCTCCCTGCTGTCAGTTGGCTGAGGCGGTGGCTCTGTCCAGGCCCCCTTTCACTGTAAAAGCTGTCCGTCTGATTACCGTCCAGCTGCAATGCAGCGCCGCCGGTGGCCAAAGCCCTGAAACAGCTCAAAGAAGTGGCCTTCTGCCAGCTGCGTCAGGCGGTGCCAGATATTTTGCTGTTATCGTGTGGGCAGACCGGGTTTGTTGGGTGAACACCGGCCGAGATACTCAGTTCGAATTCATCGCACACGCTGGGGGCTATGCCAACCCTGCATGCTGACATTTCAAACAAACGGCCTCTGAGTTTCAGTAGCGTATTTAGAATTTAAAGCCGGTGTTGACTCAGTTAGCGCAGATGGAACAATGTGTGTTAGTGACGGTGTTACATAGCATCACGTCAACCAGCAGTGCCACTTTAGGCACCCGATGTGACGATGAGTGCTGGGAGCTGAGAAATTACACCAACAGGTGACAGCAGGAACAAAAACTGCCTTAGCGTGTGCCTCAGAGTGATCATCTGAAATTTCCTGACAAACCTACACGCAGCAATTCGACAAGTGTCCCGGTGTCTCCCCTGAACCAAAGCAGGAGGTGTTGCCTGTATCGCAGTGTCTGTCCCATGCCACTGCAGCACACACAGCTTGCGCCCACCGGATGGCGACCCAACTGTCCTGCTGTGTGTCAGTTGGTGGTTCAGCGACCGCGATGGGAATGCTGGCTGCCAGTAGACTGTAAACAGTTTGTAGTTTAAATGCAGCTTTTGATGTTCCTTAGTACAAACAGCTAATGTACATACTTAGTGCTGCTCATGATAAAGTACGCTGAGTGTAGGACAGGTTTGTTGTGTTGATTTCGTACTGTGTGTAACGACACGCACTGTTGACAATTGGCATGCTATTGCACAAATCATTTGTAAATATCTGTATATTAATGGCTGTATAAAATGTGCTGATTTATGTTATTCTGTGTAGACAGCAATTGTGCTGTAGAGATGGCAGCACTCTCAGCAGCAGCAGTACAGTGTGTACAGCTGTTAGTAAGGGACAGGCTGCTGTTTATTGGAGTAACATTAAGTGAATGTTGAATCAGAAGTCTGCTACATGCACGGAATTAACAATTACTGTAACGGGTACTGTTAGCTGTACTGTGTGTCGTGTGCAAGAAGCGTTAATGTTTTTGGGGGCGAAATCACTTTAATTCTAATTCTGTAAATCAAACTGCTTCATCTGTTTCACGTGCAACACTGTGCAGAATACAGACTGCAGTACAGCACTGCGTACAATTTCATTTCTACAGAGCAGTAATTAAGCACATACGAGATGCGCGATTTCAAGCTTCCGCCGCCATGTTAAAGTGAACTGCGCTCTTCTGGGGTATTACGCAGCGTCTAAAGGTAACACTTTACCGGCGTTTCGGGACAACGTATCGGTCCCGTCTTCAAGGGTCAAGAAGTCCAAGAAGAATAGTAATTCGACTTCTTCACCCTTGAGGATGGGACGGATACGTTGTCCCGAAACGTCGGTAAAGGATTGCCATTCGACGCTGCGTAATACCCCAGAAGAGCGCAGTTCAAATATGAGATGAATATTCTCTGCACTGAAGGGCAGTTTAGAAGCAGTTGTGTAGTGTGCGTGCGGATATTCATACGCTGATAGAGTAAGACAGGATGGCAGATTTTATCCACCATGAAAAATTCAGCAAGAATAGCTGGACATTAGATGTATCACATGCATGTGCACAGTGCACTGTGTTCCGTTTGTTAGTAACAATTTTGTAACTAACTCTACGATACAGAGCCACTGCATTATATTTGTACCTTAACATTATGGCTTGTAAACGTGCTGCTTGTAATTACAGGTACTTGTACTGTGTCTCTGTCACTTTAAACATTACCGATTGCTCAAGGTTGTACTTACACTAAAAAGAACATTATGTTAATAATTTGTAATTGTAATTATAACTATGATTATGGCATTGTTATGTCTGTATTACACATTAGCTTTTACACGACAACCTGAATATGCTTTGTTTATTTGTTATACTGTTCCATATTCATGTTTGCTGCCCCACGCTGTGTCACTGCACATCCCGTATACACACCTACAGACTGTGAAATGTACATGCACAGTGTCCATCGCACAGACCCACACTTCCTTCCGTGAGCAGCGCACAGCACACAGAGTTAAGCAGGCAGCTGTGTGGCCAATTAGCGGTCCTGTAATTTCAGTACAGTTTTCTTACCCTACAGTCTGTTTAACAACACGTGCAACACGTGTGTAACATCAGCAGTTAAACGCAACAAATTTTCATTTCGAAACACCAAAAAACCTGCGGCTGCGTTACGTTGACACACACAGTTCACCATAACGACCCCAATGTAACCACTCTCCACAAAACACACACTCGCCCCACACCGCCCTCGCAGTAACAATTTTGTTCACTGACCTGATGCCTGAGACATTTCATGGCTTGCATTTCTGTGTACAAATTTGTCGCTATTTACCCAGTGTAACAAACAAACAACACCACTTAATGTGGTGCAGACACTCCACATGAGATATTCCAGATGTTCCTGTGAATGCAGTTTTCAGCCACATTTAACTGTTCCAGTCCCTTTCCCTGTTCCACCAGCAGTATCCATATCAACCCTATGTCTTTATTTAAATTCCCAGCCACGTTGGCTACAAATATAAGGTTTTCTCTGCAGCCCTGCATCAGTAGCAGTAAGGACTCGGCTCCGTGCAGTTATTTAGTGCCAGTGTAACATGCCGGTTTGTCACTGACCGGCCAGTTTGGCTCAGTCGGTAATATTTGTTACTCGTGTTCAGGAAACCGTACCGTTCGAATACCTGCTGCACCAATGAATTTCCTGGTTGAAGTCGTTCCAGTATTTGCTCAGTTCCTGCACGAAAGCGCCAAAACATTGTCTTAAATTCGGCCTCGGCCGATCCACTCACGCAATACATTTCCTTATTTATTATATACCTAAGGGCACACAGTCCCTGTCATTGAAACCATCACTACGTAACCTACAAACACACCAGCGACAGTTCTGACAGTGTAAACTGTGTCTACGCTGCTTTATTTTGGTTCTATGTGGCCTTCTGAAAGGACGCAGACTATTGGACAGACCCAATTTCAGCCCCGCTGGCCAGATATCTACATCTTAAAAGAGATCGTTACTTTCGGAGGGTCTGTGCACCGTTTAGTGTAGAAACTCTTTGGTTGTATACACAAGAACAGCTGGCTGTGGAGAGGGCAGTAAGTGCAGGCCTGGCTGCACCGGTAGATGTCAGCACAGGTGAGGTGTAACTCGTGTCAGCAACATGACAGAAGTCAGAGAATTGCTACGCCATTCAGTTGCAGGCCGTTTGCAGTGACATCTTCCTTGAGAGGCTAATAGTTACTCACCGGGTCAAGAAAACAGGAGCGAACAAAAGGCGCTGTCTTTAGTTGGGCGCCTCCGCAAAATAAAGCCAAAAGTTTCGTTCTCCCAGTTCGTTCGCGTGAAGCAACTTGTCTCCTGCTGAATGGATTTTTATTACAAATTGCGGCAGCATTCCCTGTTAGTCACATGATCGTCTGGAGGGTACTTCAAGAACAGCTGCTGTACCCTTACCACTTATAACGTGTGCAGAATTTGACGCCTGCTGATTAAAACTGGGGAAGGTTTTGTTTGGTATTGACTTTGTTTGTCACATCAGTGCCCTTCACAGACGAAGCAAATTTTGGTACAGTTGCCGTCAAAAGTGCCCTAAACAACATCAGTACTCAGAGGAGAATCCACGTGGTAAAATCCATACTATGCACCGGCAGCAGTGTTGGATTAGTGTGAGTGCAGGTACTGTGGGTGACTGCCTCGCAGGTCCACAT
>BLKM01000268.1:0-43106 GCA_013340265.1 Coptotermes formosanus | reverse complement strand
GGTGTTCCGATAGAACTCATAACGCCTGTGTTCCTGTTACAGACTGCCTGTGCCTTAGATCCCATGCCTGTTGTACTGTAAGGCACAGCACGGTGTTCCGATAGAACTCATAACACCTGTGTTCCTGTTACAGACTGCCTGTCCCTTAGAACCTGTGCTTGTTGTACCGTAAGGCACAGCACGGTGTTCCGATAGAAATCATAACGCCTGTGTTCCCGTTACACACTGCCTGTCCATTAGATCCTGTGCTTGTTGTATCGCATTTACGCAAGTTACATGCACTGACTACAATTAATATTTTTACCATTTCTTAACAACGGCGGACAAGCCATGATTCGGGTTTTCACGGAGTGCGATACGAAATTCTGTGGAATTTTACGTGTGCTAGCAACGATGCTACATTTCCCCAGAGCGGTGTGCTGTCCCCATATGCCTGGAGAGCGATAGTTCTCTCTCCCTAACAGCAGTACCGCAATATACCCAGTCACACCCGTTCCCTTCCGTCACCGACTGCGATAGTTATGTGTGTGGGATTTTCCCGAACTTTGCCAGCTTTGCTGCATTTCCTCAAGCGGCACTTGGAACAGCACCGTTTGTAAGGCACTTTACAAAAACTGCGAACGGTGCTGAGGCTCCATCACGTCCATCCGCCCGCATGGAACAACTCGGTTCCGACTGGACAGATTTCATGGAATTTTCTATTTAAGAATTTTTCGAAACCCTGTCGATAATATTCAAGATTAAGTAGAATCTGACAAGAATAACGGGTACTCTATATGAAGACGTATGTACATTTATGTTAATAGCGCGTTTCGTTCTTCTTATGATGAGAAATATTTGAGACAAAAGTTGTAAAGGAAATCAATCCACACATATTAGGTTCAGTATTTTTTTTCGAAAAGCGTGCCGTTTGTGAGATAATGTGGGAAAATTTTGTAGAATCAGACAGGCAACAGATAATAATATAATACGGCGCATGCGCACTGTATGTTGGATAAATAAGGCCGGAGACACACGCTCATAATTTTGAATACTTCTTGCTTTTCCACTGCAAAAATAGTTACGCGAACGCGGCGCGGTGTTACGTTATACGTACTTTGCCTGTCTTGTGTTTCCCCAAACAGCAATAACCCAAGGCACCCAGTGACACTCCTTCCCATCCATGTAGCAGCACAGTTAGCGGTCAGTGGAGTGCCTGAATGGAATGGCGACTGCCCACTGTTACAGGCTGTACTGTGTCACAGCTACACAATCGAGGGATGCGGACCCCCGACGGTTCACACTTGCAGCAGCTCTCACACCCGTAGGCGCCCTGTCTCTCTCCTAAAGGCGTTCCCGTTCGCACCTTCACCTGTATGCTGCTGCCTCCCGTCCCTTACGTACCGCTCGGTAAAACCACCGCCGACACTTTGCTCACACCAACCGATCCTACTGTACTGACATTCCTATGGCCGGTGCTAAACCGGCTCGGCTAATACTAGCCTGGCACTGGGATAGAAGGATGGAAAGTGGTCGGAAGTGTCTTGTGTGGATCCCAGTAAATGCCCTTAAGCAGGTGGCTAGGGGTGAGGGGTACCCTGAAAATTTATATATGACATTTTGTCGCTCCGCGACAAATTT
Organism: Coptotermes formosanus; assembly: GCA_013340265.1. Classification (NCBI taxonomy): domain Eukaryota; kingdom Metazoa; phylum Arthropoda; class Insecta; order Blattodea; family Rhinotermitidae; genus Coptotermes; species Coptotermes formosanus. The sequence goes on along the minus strand of BLKM01000268.1, from coordinate 41,486 downwards.
GTCGCGTTGGTGTCCTTTTGTTATTTCTTACAGCATTTCACATCATACTCGTATTTAGATAGGATGCTGTCTCCCTTTGTCATTTTACCGTGTTTTAAGATTGACTAAAATGGCTGAAAATAAAACTATTAAAGAATATTAGGCAATCCGCTTTATGTGCGCCTGCTACACGATAGGTGAATAAAGTCGACCTACTCCACCATTGCCCACTTTAAGAACTCATCACAAAAATGGGGCAGAACAATATACGCGACATTTTTGCACGTCCCAGTTTGAAAATTTTGACTGGCTGGCAGGATGTGAAACATCAAACGAACTTAATTGTTGGCCCCCTTTACATTTTCCTAACAAACACGAAGCGTGCAACAAACAGGGCTTCTGCGGTGTAAATCATTTGTCAAGGGCGCAGCAAAGACACTCAGAATCACAAACTCACACGCACTGTTATCTACAGTTGAAATTATTTGGAAAACAGCAGAGTGTTGACTTCCTTATCGACGCTTATCGCAGAAACGGTATCACCACTTGCAATGAGCAAATGAAGAAGAACAGATTGTTATTACGTCCGATTACTGACGCTGTGTGGTATTTAGCTAATCAAGAACTTACCTTCCGGGGCCACGATCAGTCGTCCACATCTTAAACAAAGGAAATTTCGTGGAATTTTTCAGTGTGTTTAAAAATTGTGACCCACTGTTTGAAAATAGTCTGAATTCAGCGACAGTTTTGCGAGGCACTTCGCGGTTATTGAGTATGGTAACCTAAAAGCTTGGTCAAGAGTCGTCGAAGAAGAAATAAATAAAAACAGGAATTTCAAGCTGATAAATCCCTCCCAATCACGCTAGACGAAACGTCGGACGTTCTGTGCAAATCGCAGCTTTCTACTGTTCTGCGCTGCTTAAGTGACAGCAAAATTTGCGAACATTTTTAGGACGCACTGGTGTTATCTCAGGCAGACAATCTGATGGCTTATTTAGGCACATACAGCAAGTGATAGCCTGGGTGAGTTTCGGTGCGACAAAACGTCAGTCGGCCAACCTGCGATGGAGCTGCTGTAACGGAGGGCCACGTAACTGGCGTACAAACAGTCGTTTTCTCATCATATCCACATGCACTGTTCACACACTGTCATGCTCATCCTGTAAATTTATTTTTGCAGCACAGCTTAGCAATAATCAAAGAGAGCAACGAATTTCTTCCTTCAAGACTTCAAATTCTGTGTCAACTTCTTTCTTTGTAAATCTTCCAAAAGAATACACGCCCTTAATGAATTCCTGTAGAAGAACCTGCATGGAGCAAGTCAAAAATTCTGCAGACCCTGTATATGTAACTGCAGGAGGGGCAAACAGACTGAGTCAGGTGGCACTGAAGCGTGTATCAAACGGCCCCCTGTCGGCAGTTATACAAAACACAATACATGTGTTCGACACAGAAGGAGGCGCGTGTCAGTTGTTGGCTGAAATTTTTACAGGCGACATTAAACTCTTCATGTTGTCCTCTTTCATGTTGCGTGTAATTAGTTGTATGGCAGATAACAATTCGAACTTACTTCAACTTCCTTTTTAAGATTGCCTCCGCAGCTTTGGTGCCAGTCCACCGTACTGCATGGCGTCACAGCACGTACTGTGGACACCAGTCATCGTGTGAATGTGAAAATTCTAACACGAGGATATTTCACGTTCTTTAGCCATTTTACTTTACTTCCTGTCAAGATAGAGGCAAGTCGCCTGACTGTGTTCACCGCACAGTTCATTGCCGGTTTAAGCAACATAACATGCAGACGGTACAGCGCTTTCTTCGGTACTGAAGCTGCCGACTGCTGTAGGCAGAATGTGTACAGTGCCTGTATCCCGTCTGCAGCAGGTCTCAGGGCAATTCTACAGCAGAAACAAACAGCTTGCTGCAACGGCACACATTTCCAGTCCTGTGCCTTTTGTTACATTTCTGTTCCTGCTGCATTATTATTATTCTTATTATTATTTGTTAGATTTATGCAGGACATTTTCAAACTTATCCTTGAAACAAAACACGTCTATACGATATACAGTGTTGCCGCCATTCTGTCGTTACAATTTGTGCTACACGTAATGTTGAATGTTCTGTACTTCCACAACAGTACATTCAGCAGGGCCCAAAATGGCTGTTTAGGTAGTGCCTTGGTTTGTTGCTTTCCAGGCACGTTTCTGAGGCATTTCCTGAAAGATTTTGCCTTCCTTCTGGTTGCCTCCCTTATTACTGGTATCCCTTTTGTTTACACATTTCACACGCCCTCTATTTCTGTTGTAAGTCTTTATAATCTCTTCATTCGTGATCACAATTGCTTGTCGTCATTATATAAACACTCTTGTAATAGTAGAGGTGGTGGTGGTATTAGTAGTAGCAGAAGTAGCAGCAGCAGCAGCAGCAGTAGTGATACTAGTAGCAGTAGTGTTAGTAGCAGTAGTAGTAGTATTGATGTTTTGTTTCATTCTTTACACAATTCTATGCTCAACATCGCGTGCTGTCGCCATGTCTGTAACTGCAGACCTACCAACAGCATTCCGTACACACAATATGGCAGTATAATTACAGTGTGTCTCCGTACGTTAAATATGTCGGACATAACCTCAACATTCCGTGCCGTCGCCATGTCTGCAACAGCAGACCTACCAACAGCATTCCGTACACACAATATGCCGGTATAATTACAGTGTGTCTCCGTACGTTAATATGTCGGACATAACCTCAACATTCCGTGCCGTCGCCATGTCTGTAACTGCAGCCCTACCAACAGCATTCCGTACACACAATATGCCGGTATAATTACAGTGTGTCTCCGTACGTTAAATATGTCGGGCATAACCTCAATATGCCAAAATTAAGGGATGTATATTCATCAGAAATTTTATTTTGAAGGTAGTGTCAGAACAGACGCCAATGAAATGTACCTCCAAAGTAGTGTCCGTACCACTTACCACTTTACAACCGAATGTATTTCTTATCCAGCCAAGAGATTCTAATTCCGCGACTGTCTCATAATAATAATTATCAATTTCGCAGAAGAAAGGTGACATAAATACAAATTTTCACACCTTTACTTATTAGTTTCACAAATCTCAATAAAAAATTCCAATTCACGCAACCTAACTCTTCATCTCGCATTTTGTTCCGCCACAGTTCAACATTCACAATTTCATGTTGCCTTGAATAATGCTATCACCACCTTGCGGTGAGGCAGTAAGACATTAAACTGTACTGTTGTATGTTGACAGTTGCACACTGTGGGCAGGAGTCTGAAGGGTCAGCAGGAAATGGCCACACTATACACACTGTAAATGGTGTTACATTGTGATTGTTGTATGTTGGCAGGCCTGGAGAGACATCAGAGAAGAGACTGCTGTGGCTGTGAACACAGGCTGCCATGATGTTGGACTGAGGAAGCAGCACCTCGGATATCAGGACAGGTGGGACTGTTGGCATTTCACATTGCGTGTATGTTTATTGGGTACTGCACTGTGTTGGTGTTGGCAAAGCTTACTGACGTTTGGTAGAAACTTGCTGCCACACATTTAACACCATTAAATGTTTCCACAGTAGGACGGTTCTGTAGATGTACCCAGGACAGTCTACACCCTGCAGAATGCGTGCGAGGGCACTGCAAACATCCGAGTAAGGTTAGAAACACGTGTCTTCACTCCGTGACATTGCACAGGAAGTTCCTGCAGTCAGTTCACTGAAGATTAGTGTTTACAACAGTACCTGACTTCGTGGTTTGGCTGTTCGACAGGTATAACCGACAAGTGTGTCAGATAACACTGTCAGTTATTTTAAATCAGTTAAAGGCAATGTAAGTCCGTGTTCCCTATCACGGCGGTTCTTAATGAATGTGATGTAATTATTTCATATCTTACATCTCATTTCACTACGTTAGTTCACTTAAATTCCTACACGAGCATCCGATATTGCTTTACAAACTTCTATGGTACTTTTCATGAGTATTAATCTTATATTGATAACAGCAAGACACTAAAATCATTGCGCACACAAGGGGCGTCATAATGCCTGCCCTAAACTGCTTTGGTTCAAAAGACAGTGGGGAAGAAAATGTACACTCGCACACCAATCAGCCTGCTACAAAAAGTGTTTTTCTGCCATTCTCAGGAGATTTAAATGTAGATAAAAAGTTAAAATTGAGCCACAAGAATTTTAAGCAAACAATCGATGATTTCTTGAAAGACAAACATCTAACCCCCCTAAGACAACTCAAAGAAACGCCCGCTTTTCCCACTCCCTACGTGCTGGCCCAGTTTTCCTTCAAGGCGTACACAAACTACGAAAAACGAGAGACTGACGCCCAGTATGCGAAAAGGTTAGCTTTACCTGACGGCTGGAAAGTACTGGCAACAGCGTCTAACACTAGAAGGAATAACGGCTACTTTGGAGCAGCCTATTGGCACCCTGAGAATCAGCAGGTTGTGGTTGCTCATCGGGGCACAAATCCAAAAAAATGGGGACCACTGTGGACAGACGTAAAAGGCGTACTGCGTAACAAGTATGTTCGACAAATGGAATCTGCCAGCACATTTGTATGTAAGGTTGTTGAAGTGCTGCGAGACGTTAATCAAGAAAAGGGGACCTGTTTCCAAGTGTTCTTCACCGGACACTCTTTAGGTGGTTGGTTAGCGCAAATCACTACCTTTACCACTGAATACCTTAAGACAGAAGGAAATACTTTCCTTAAAACAGACAGTGACTCACACAGTTATCATCCCCACACAGTAGTTTTTGACAGCCCAGGTTGTAAAAACATGTTGTCACAAATGGCTGACAAACTTGACGTACGCCTCGACGGGCGTTCCATTGACATAGAGCACTTAGATATCACCAGTTATCTGTCCGCTCCAAATCGCGTTAACACTTGTAACGCACATGTAGGGACGGTCTATCGCATCTTTGTTGATTTGTCTGATATGGGCTGGCTTGAAAAGCACACTGCATTGTATAACGTAGCGGCACATGATATGAAGAAAATTGTTGAAGTCTTTGACCACAAAACAGGGCAAGTACGTGAAGATGAACGGGGACACCCGGAAGTACAAGTGGTAGTAGACTGGCCCGACAGTACTGGCTTATCCCGCAGCAAAGAATACACAAATTTCTTTCAATGGGCCAAGCATTTAAATAATTACCACACAGCGATAAGAGTCGAAGATACCCCGCTCAATGGTTATTATCCCATTCGTTATCAAACTAAAAACTATGACCAGCGGGTGACTAGTATAAGCATATTTAGTCATGAAGAGCGTCAATTTTTGGAGGATTATTGCCACCTGTGTCAGTTACCAGAATTCTTTAGGCCTAAACAAATGTTTTCTGCAATCGCAAATGAACAGGCTCAAGAAGAAACAGAAAATAAACAGGCGCAAGGGGGAGCAGAAAATAAACAGGTTCAAGAACGAGCAGAAAATAAACAGATACAAGAAGGAACAGAAAATAAACAGGCTCAAGGGGGAGCAGAAAATAAACAGGTACAAGAAGGAACAGAAAATAAACAGGTACAAGAAGGAACAGAAAATAAACAGGTTCAAGAACGAGCAGAAAATAAACAGGTTCAAGAACGAGCAGAAAATAAACTGGCCCAAGATGCACAAAAGATATTACAAAGCTTTGAGATTGAAAATGAAACAATACGTTGTACAGACGCTAATGCATTAGAGGCGCTGATGCCCTACGTGAAGAGGTTGCTTCAACTTTTCCCTGAGATAAAAGAGAACACAAAGTGTGCTTTGTCACCACACGAGATTAGAAACAGCGTTTATCAGATTGGAACCAGGCGTTACCTGGAAAAGCTTAAAAAAAGCCCACTTGATTTTAAGGCAGATGCTCTGAGTTTAAGTGATTTTCTAGACGGCGATGAACAAAAAGTACTGCATTTACGGACGGTTGATGGGGATGCATGGACAGGGCTAATCAAGGTTTATCAGGTGCAGCAAAAGACACCCTCCGTGACCGATTTCCGCCGTGAAGGTCACTATACTGTACTGACGTTAGAGCACTTGTTGCTTGTTAATCAAATGGTGAATTTGAATGCATTAATGGAGTCGACAACAACAGCACATATGTTAATTATATCGTGCGAGGGAAGTCAACTGTCCAATGATGAAACCAAGCAAATATTCGGAAGTCTATTTAATACTCTGAGGCAGAAAAAGTCTGTCAAAATTATTTTGATAACACAATCCGATGATGAAAACATTACTGTTCTCCAAGTTGTAGCTAAAGAAATACTCAGTAACGGATTTGTAATAAGAAATGAACAGTTAACTTGGAGTGATTTAACACCAAGTTCACAGGAAAGATTACTTGAAAATGCAGTCAATTTTCAAGGCAGTGAAATTGTCTTAAATCAACTCATGTCGCCTGACTCGCCAGTGACAAATTTGTTAACACCTATTCACTTGTTACATAAGAAACATCTTAACATTGGTACAGAACCAGTGGCGTATTCTAACTGTCATTTTTACGATGAAAGATACTACATCGATAGAACATTTCATCGCCAAGTAATCATTAAACAGGACATTCTAAATGATAACAGAGACCAAACGTTTCCTGATTTACTGGCTAGCACTAAGCAAGAATTCAAACAAATATGTCAGCAGAATCCAGAAAGCAATGTCCACTGGCTGGAGAGAGACGAGTCAGGAAAACTCGTTTGGCTGCAATCGCAAGGAAGCTTGGAAACACTGCGTAAATATATTGATACCCGCAGTCGGCACACATACACACCTGGTGATACAGACAGGCTGTTGGAGCAAGCACAGCACTGGAGAGTGATGCTCATTTCTGATACAGCAGGGATGGGTAAATCCACCGTACTGACACATCTGTCTAAGCGAATCAAACAGAAGTTCCCGGCGAAATGGGTGGTGAGAATTGACTTAAATGACCACACAGATGCACTGAACGCACTGCAAGAAGAACAGATCGGTAAAGAGAAAGCGACTGAATTTGTATCAGAGAAAATACTAAAACTAGAATCTGGCTTCGAGAGGGAATTATTTAAACAATGCTGTGAACAAAAGCAAAAGGTAAATATAGTAATAATGCTGGATGGTTTTGATGAAATCAGTCCCAGCTATAAAGAGACTGTCATTGATTTACTGCAAGCTCTAAGGCAGACGGCGGTAGAACAGCTGTGGGTCACCACCCGACCGCATCTGAGAGAGGAATTGGAAGATAAGCTACAACAGCTCTCCTACACACTGGAACCATTTTCTGAAGAAAATCAAGTTGAATTTTTAAAAAGGTTTTGGAGTCTAAAGGACAGGTTTACTCAGATGGACAGTAAGGAGAAAAAGGGAAGTGAAGTCAAGTTAGAAATTTATGCTAAACATTTAATTAAGGAATTAGCACAATCAGTCAGTGACAAAGACAAAGAGTTCACCGGAATCCCATTACAGTGCCGCATGTTGGCGGAGGAATTTCAAAATGAAGTTGAAACATTTTGTCAGTCAGCTGAATCCGTGACTGAGTTACGGTTCAAGTTAGACTTGATTGAGTTGTACAAAACATTTATGGATAGGAAATATGATACTTGGTTGGAGGAAAAGTTCAAAATTTCGAAAACACATCAGCTAGCAATAGAGCAACGAGAACGTGATTTAAACAGCATACGACAAGATCATCAGCTTCTGGCCCTGGAGATGCTGTTCATCGAGGAACAAGAGACACTGCTTCAAAATAACAGCCAGCGTACATTTCCAGACCAACAGTTAGCAAGGATTGGGATAGTGCAAGAAAGTCATGAGGGTAAAATGCACTTCATCCACCGCACCTTTGCCGAGTATTATGTTGCAGAGTTTTTGGTAAACCAACTGACCAAACGGTCGAACACTTCCCAACAAGTGCAGGAACTTTTATTACAGAAAATATTTCTGCAAGAAGATCATCGCGTGATAAGAACTTTTATAGACGGATTGTTGTCAAGGTCTGAACCATCGAAAGAGATGTTAAAACAATACGGAAATCGGATAAGTGACTTATGTAGAGATGGTGTACTAACATTACATCAGGCAGCGCACGAAGGCAATGCTTATATTATTCGATTCTTAATGGAAAGCGTGCAAGCAGGAGGGGCCACAGACACTGTAAATAAGATGCTGCTAGCACAAGATTATTTGGAACGTATCGCCTACCACCTGGCAGCAGAGACGGGCAATATAATGATATTACAGACACTGTGGGAGTGGGGTAAAGAGACACTAACCTCAGAGGAGTTAAATAATAAATTCTTACTAGCCAAAGACAATCTGGGCCAAACCGCCTGGCAGTACGCATCAGAGTGGGGCAACGTAGGGGCATTACAGAAACTGTGGGAGTGGGGTAAAGCGACACTAACTGCAGAGGAGTTAAATAATAAATTGCTACTAGCCAAAGACAATATGGAGCGAACCGCCTGCCATTTCGCATCACGAAGGGGACATGCACAGATATTACAGAAACTGTGGGACTGGGGTAAAGAGACACTAACCGTAGAGGAGTTAAATAATCGACTGCTACTGGCCAAAGATAATCTAGGACAAACCGCCTGGCATTATGCATCAGCGTCGGACACGGCAGAGGCATTACAGAAACTGTGGGAGTGGGGTAAAGAGACTCTAACTTCAGAGGACTTAAATAATAAATTGTTACTAGCCAAAGACAACCTGGGGAAACCCGCCTGGAATTACGCATGAGAGTGGGGCAACACAGAGGCATTACAGAAATTGTGGGAGTGGGGTAAAGAGACACTTACTGTAGAGGAGTTAAATAATAAATTGCTACTAGCCAAAGACAATCTGGGACAAACGGCCTGGCATTACGCATCAGCGTCGGACACGGCAGAGGCATTACAGAAACTGTGGGAGTGGGGTAAAAAGACACTAACTGCAGAGGAGTTAAAAAATAAATTGTTACTAGCCAAAGACAAACAGGGGAAAACCGCCTGGCATTACGCATCAGAGTGGGGCAAGGCAGAGGCATTACAGAAACTGTGGGAGTGGGGTAAAGAGATACTAACTGCAGAGGAGATAAATAATAAATTCTTACTAGCCACAGACAATAAGGAAAGAACCGCCTGTCATTACGCATCACGAGGGGGCAACGCAGAGGCACTACAGAAACAGTGGGAGTGGGGTAAAGAGACATTGACTGCAGAGGCGTTAAATAATAAGTTGTTAATAGCCAAAGACAATAAGGGACAAACCGCCTGGCATTACGCATCACGGCGGAACAACGCAGAAGCGTTACAAAAACTGCTGGAGTGGGGTACAGAGACACTAACTGCAGAGGAGTTAAATACTAAATTGTTAATAGCCAAAGACATTCTGGGGCAAACCGCCTGGCACTACGCAGCAGAGTGTGGCAATGCAGAAACATTACAGAAACTGTGGGAGTGGGGTAAAGAGACACTAACTGCAGACGAGTTAAATAACAAATTCTTACTAGCCACAGACAATAAAGAACGAACCGCCTGGCATTACGCATCACGAGGAGGCAACGCAGAGGCACTACAGAAACTGTGGGAGTGGGGTAAAGAGACACTAACCGCAGCGAAGATAAATAAAATGTTACTAGCCAGAGACAATCGGGGGCAAACCGCCTGGCATTACGTATCAGAGTGGGGCATTGCACAGACATTACGGAAACTGTGGGAGTGTGGTAAAGAGACGCTAACTGCAGAGGAGTTAAATAATAAGTTGTTACTCGCCAAAGACAATNCGCACTGTTATCTACAGTTGAAATTATTTGGAAAACAGCAGAGGGTTGACCTTCTTATCGATGCTTATTGCAGAAACGACGTCGCCAGCTGTAATGAGCAAGTCAAGAAGAACAGATTCATATTACGTCTGATTACTGACGCTGTGAGGTAATTAGCTAATCAAGAACTTAACTTCCGGGGCCACAATGAGTCGTCCACATCTTAAACGAAGGAAATTTCGTGGAATTTTTCAGTGTGTTTAAAAATTGTGACCCGCTTCTTGAAGACAGTCTGAATTCAGCCACAATTTTGCGAGGCACTTCGCGGCTATTGAGAATGACACCCTGAAACCTGGATCAAGAGTCGTCAAAGCAGAAATAAATAAAAACAAGAATTTCAAGCTGATAAATCCCTCCCAATCACGCTAGACGAAACGTCGGACGTTCTGTGCAAATGTCGGCTTTCTACTGTTCTGAGCTACTTAAGTGACAGCAAAATTCGCGAAAGATTTTTAGGATGCACCGATGTTAGCTCTGGCAGACCACCTGATGGCTTATTTAGGCACGTACAGCCTGAGTGAGTTCGGGTGTGACAAAACGTTAGTCGGCCAAACCTGCGATGGAGCTGCTGTAACGGACGGCCATGTAACTGGCATACAAACAGACGTACTTTCATTACACCCACATGCACTGTTCGCACACTGTTATGCTCGGTCCGTAAATTTATTTCTGCAGCAGAGCTTAGCAATATTCAAAGAGAGCAACAAATTTCTTTCTTCAAAACTTTAAGTGCTGTGTCAACTTCTTTCTTTGTAAATCTTACAAAAGAATACACGCACATAATGAATTCTCGTAGAAGAACTCTCATGGAGCAAGTCACAAAATTCTACAGACCCTCTATATGTAACTGCAGGAGGGCCAAACAGACTGAGTCAGGTGGCACTGAAGCGTGTATCAAACGGCCCCCTGTCAGGCAGTTATACAAAACACAATAAACGTGTGCGGCACAGAAGGAGGCGCGTGTCAATTGTTGGCTGAAATTTTTACAAGCGAGATTAAACTCTTTATGCTGTCCTCTTTCATGTTCCGTGTAATTAATTATATGGCAGATAAAAATCCGAACTTACTAAAGGAACTGATTCCACACACACACACACACACACACACACACACACACACACACACACATATATATACTGTTCTGGAAACTGCACTTGGCCCCCAAAATGGTGCTAGTGTACCCCCAAATCACTAGCTGCGCCACTAACCTTGCTAAGGTAAATTTTGTAATTTTACTTTCAGTGTGTACGTTTTCAAAAACACGAATTAATGCTGTAATAATTTTTGTTTTCAGAACGAAAACTGATATTTAATTTCAAATGTAAAAACGTTCTTTACTTAATGAAAGTTGCTATTCTGGAATTCAGACAATTCTGAAACCTTACATTAAATACGAATATTTACTAATCGTTTTTCTGAGTTCTGTATCCAGTCATTCTCTTGGTAACTGTTACCAAGTGTGCTGATACGCGTAAAATGAACTTTGTCGAGTGCATTTTTGAAAATTCCTAACGAATATTAACTTAATTACAAAAGGCAATACACCCACGTCAGACGTCACAGTATTACACACACATTAAGTGCATGTAGTGTTGATCCCACCCCACTTGTTCGTGCGTCAGCCATATTGTTATCACCTGCTGTGGGAAATTTAAATTCACAATTTTTTGAGCTGTGTAACATTGAAGTGTTTGGAATTCCCGTACTGACAGTTCCTGCTAACAGTTTCCCTTTCCCAAGGTGGCACTGTGAGTGCAAGGTGATGGAATTCAGTACACAGTGCGCCGGGGTCGAGAGTCCTGTTGTGTGTTTGTTGGGAGGGGGGGTCACAGAGTTTGTTTGTAACGTCTGTACCGACATTTATGTTTCTGTGCAACAAACCAACCAAACCGAACCAATCACGGTACAGGCCTGCACACCCTCACGCAGCTCTTCACACCGTGTACCAGTTCCACTCACAGCAGTCCAGCCGTTCAGTACTCACACTGCCGCTCCACATCACATAAGCACACGCGGTACGGTACGGTACAGCCAGCTGATAAGCTGTCGGTAGAAAGACTGTGTGAGCCGGCAAACACAGCCGTTTCCTTCCCTGTACAGTTTGTGCCCTTCGCTTAACGTGCAGAACAATACCCGTACATTTACTTGCCTTTCAACACGGCACGGTTTCTGACACAACTTGCAGCACAAAGCATGCTTGGCCGTGCCACAGCTCAGGCGGTTAGCCGCCGGTCTCCCACCGCAGAGGCACGGGTTCGACCCTGGGTCAGTCCATGTGGGATTTGTGGTGGACAAAGTGGCACTGGGACAGGTTTTTCTTCGAATACTTCGGTTTTCCCTTGTCAATTTCATTCCAACGGTGCTCCATTACTCGGAAAAGGACTAAAATTCATCATCATCTTCTTCTTCATCACAGGGTTGCAAAATAAGCCTCAAGGCTGCGGAGCGTCCATAGCGTCTGCTGCGGGGCCCATCACCACTAAAAACAAAGCGTGCTTAGCAGTTGATGTCTGACACCTGCACAGATTTGAGCTCTGTTTTACAAGTACAGTCCGTTACAAAACTCAATACAAACCTCAGCACTGAACTTACAACTACGAAACGACACGTCAGTTTGCTGTTCCGTAGGTCAGTTAGTGGGGCTGAATTGTCTTCACAGGTGGAAGGAATACTGTGTCAAGCGGGCGTGCAGGGACAAAGAACGCCCATGTCGTACCTGCACTATTCTGTCACCTCCTTTTCCTTCCTTTGCCACCTCCTGCTGCAGAACCTACTTTTCAGTGTAGCAAGGAACTACTAAGAACTGCCCAGTACAGAGTGGGATTTGGCTTCCGTTTTCAGAGTTCCTCCGCAGCTTTGGTGTCTGTTCACCGTACTGTGTGACATCACAGCACGTAATGTGGACACCAGTCATCGTGTGAATGTGAAAATTCTAACACAGGGATATTTCACGTTCTTTAGCCATTTTACTTTACTTCCTGTCAAGGTAGAGGCAAGTCGCCTGACTGTGTTCACCGCACAGTTCCTTCCCGGTTTAAGTAACATAACATGCAGACGGTACAGCGCTTTGTTCGGTACTGAAGCTGCAGGTTGCTGTAGGCAGAATGTGTACAGTGCCTGTATCCCGACTGCAGCAGGTCTCAGGGCAATTTTACAGCAGAAACTAACAGCTGGCTGCAGCGGCACACGTTTCTAGTCCTATGCCTTTTGTTACATTTCTGTTCCTGCTATGTTAATATTAATTTATTATTATTATTATTATTGCAGTTTGTTAGATTTACGCACGGAATTTACAAATATTTACCTAAAAACCGTGTTTCTAGGGTATAGAGTGTGACAGCTAACCTGCAGTTACAATGTAACATACGTGTAATGCTATTTCCCACGTTGAATCTTTTGTACTTTACATTAGTGCTTTCCGTAGTTCGTGTCCAGTGCCAATATGGCTGTTTTCTGTATTTCCTTCAGACGGTGCTTTCCCGCTACGCTGCAGGTGTATTTTCTGATGAATTTTGTCCTGAAGTTTTACGGGATTTACCCTTCAGCCGAAATGAGCCACTGAAATCGGCTGATGACCGGTAGATCTGAATTTTGAAAAATAAAGTAGAAAAACTCAGGACGTCTTAAATGCAGCTCTGAAAAGAAAAAGTTTAGACATTTTGATTTAAATTAGGTGACTGAGTCACGGAACGTGTAGTTATATCCGTACGTATATAAATCCAGTTGCAGACAGCGTTATGTTGTGCTTTCAGCATGATCTTCATAAAATAATTTTTAAAATCAAACACAAATTGTATATGTTTATAACCTCAGTGTTATGCTTGTCCCCCCTGTAATTAAATTTCAGGGCGCGTCTGATTTTCATAATTAGATTTTTCCTTTATTTCACAAATGTGCCGTAGCTTTGGCAGCGCTGAAGTTGAATCTGCCACATCACCCGATGTTGGCTTACGTGTCACCCTCTCCCCTTTTCCCCCTCCCTTCGCGTCCTAACGTTCCCTGGCTGAAGCAGGCTGTACGTAGCTGGTTAACCCACTCTTGCTGGAAGCCCCAGCTCGTCAACGTCTAAATTCTGTCCGGCTGTGCCATGGGCTAAATTCTGGTTTCGGTCTGTCGGTGGGGTGACCCACCATGGGTCCCTGCATGAAAGATAAGTATTTGTTTTCTCTGTTGTGTTTATTGGTGCAATCATGCAGGTGGTTTTGAGGGTTTGGAGTTTGTATTTTGTTTGTATTTGGGAGATACGATGGGGCATGTTGATACTGTGCAAGAGGTCTGGCATCAACCTACCACACGGCCAGAGGGGCCGGTAGTTTACATTCAAGTGCCTGTGTTCTTTGTTATCATTTTGTATAGTACGCTTCCTGTTTTGTTAATATATTTGTTTGTTAAGTTATAAGTGACTTATTTCGAACACGACCATCAGTGTTCATTGATAACTTGCGTATCTGGGGCGCAAGTGAGTGGTAGCAGAGCGTGATTGCGTGTTTAAGTGGGGTAGCAACACGCAACAAAGTAGTAACAGACTGCGTAGGTTGCTTGATTGTGACCTGGTCAAACGAGGCCCGTACCAGTTAGTGTTGTTGCTACGCGAGCAGAGCTAACTGCGTGTATGTTACGTGGGGAAGTAACATGCTACGAGTTGTAGAGCCACGTCGATCGTGTTGTTAAGAACCTGGTAGAATTTTCAGACGATGCTTGCTAAGGAAGTGTAGCACTATTTAGAGTACGTTGCAGTCTGTGGAACTTGGTCACGCAATTAGTGTCGAGGCTACACCAAGACTTATGATGTCAACTCCAGGTTCAATTAATTGTGAGAGGCGAGTACAGTATAAGGTTTGCATGCCTGAACCGGTGGTTCGTCCGAAGTTACGTAAGGCATCTCGTGTGGCTATAGCTGTGTATGTCCCAGTTGTTTTGCGATAGTTACGGTATGTGTGATTGGGGAGCTATAGGATTTGGGTTGGAGATTGCGGATGTCTAGGCATTGACGTTTTAGTCGAGGATGAGCCGATTATTGGTAGTATGGGGTGGTGATGGAAGTCGCGTATTGGCGATCGTTTGGGTCATCTAGTAGATTGCGGGTTTGGGGCCCGAATCTAGTTCTATGTCTTGTGATCTCTGATTGCGTCCTCTTTAAGTAGCTTTCAGCAAGGAGTTGAGAGGGAAGAGGTATTGCAAGAACATGTCAACCTTCAAGTTTTCGTCGTTTCAAGAAGATTCTGGCATGGCAGAGTGGAGGCGTAGGAGGAAGTCGATGACCTACTGTGGACGAATCGTTTACGCGGCTCGGAGCATGCATGGAAGCAGAGTTGGCAGGGTGAGAGCCGCTGTTTACCCGTTGATTGAGGTAATGTAAGGTGTTTACATCATATAGTTGCCCGAGTTTCATTTGTATGGGCGGAACCAATTTGTTACGTTACCATTGGTAGTGGTTCAGATGGGGCTACAGGCCGGGGAAACAGTTTCTTGACCATTTCCTTCCATCGGGAGTTTGTTGTTTGCGGCGTGTAAGAAGTATCGGGAGATTGTGCTACCGATGGCCACGGTAGTCGCGGTCTTTCTGTATTTCTGTTCCTTTCCCTTTTAGTGGTCGTTTGGGATTTGTATGTCATCTGTTATTCACGCCAGTAAGTTATCCGGGAGCGAGTGTATTGGGGCATGGGATTTTCTTACGTGTCAACACGTCTTCTGCAGAAGCTGTTTATTGTTCATCTCGCTAAACCTTCATGTAGCCAGGCACGTAACACGAGGTGTTGCCGAACTGTCTCTCGTAAGAGGTGTGACTTATCTGTTATGGGGTGCAGTGTTACAGTTGAGCTCTGAGAGAGCATAGTTCCGGAATTTGGGGTCTCAGACATCTAATATGTGATATGGGCTTTGTCTTTTGTGACGTATGTTTCGGATTCGGAGTATTAGTTACGTCACGCTACTGTGTCATCTACAGCCATCTCACGGAGCGGTAGTGGAAGTTTACGCTTATTGCCTTTTCTTCTGACTTCGCAATCTTGGGACGGATACCCAAGTTGTTTGCAGCTTTTTATTTTGGAGCCAGACTTGAGGCTCGGTAAGGACTCCTTGTTAGAGTGTTTTCCTCTGGGAGCTTGGGGTCACCGTTGCTGGTGTAGTGGCAAATGCAGGTGGTACCGCCTGCAGGGTTTTCATCCCAGGCTTACGTTACCATTGGGAGGTATGGGGGACGCCTCATTTCCCGGTTAGTTGGCGACGTAAGGGACGCCCATTCGCGTGCGCGTTTGGGGTAGGTTTCGGGCTCGCTCGACGCCCATAGTTGTGTCTAGAGGTTCGGCTATGATCTAGTAGTGACGCGGTATTCACGAGACCGACGCGTTTGACGTTTGTTATGGTCAGCTTAGCGTGTTTCAGGTATGCGGATTTCAGGACTTGTGCTCGTATCTCTCACAGGTGATGTTAATAACTGCCCAGTAAAGTGTCTATCATTGTGTTTGTTTTGAGTTATGTATGGTAGACTTACGTATATACCTTGGATGCCAGTTTTATGTAACCCATCGATCTTCTTTAATGTGTTACAAGTTGTTTACCTGTTTGGTAAGATGCCCCATTGTATTTACTGTATATCACGTTTTGTGATATACTTGGGGGGTTTGTTGTTTGCTGTGTATTGATGCTAGTCATACAAGTTTCAGCCTTCCTATCCCTGTCCTTTGAGCATTGTGGCAGCTGGATATCAGTCGTCTCGAAGGATCTTGTTGGAGACGAACGTTTGAGGCATCAAGAGGATGGTGAAGAAGCAGGCGCGGGAGATGGACAGAGTTGCGGCAACAGTTGGACAGAGAGCTGTACACCGAGGGAAGGTGTCAAGTCGCTGGACGTGACACCGTGCTGACGGACATGAACTTGAGGAAGACATGCGGTGACACCGGACGTGTAATACCGGTACTCTCAGGACATGCGCCAGTGTGTCAGTGACTGCGTGTACAGTGTGTGGACTTGGTGTAGGTGGTGCCATACAGGATGGACACTAGGACCCTCATCAGCCACTGAAGTGTGATCGTGGGGTTTGTTAGGGTAACAAACCCGGGGCTCCGCCTTTGGGGGGGGAGTCTGTGCCGTAGCTTTGGCAGCGCTGAAGTTGAATCTGCCACATCACCCGATTTTGGCTTACGTGTCACCCTCTCCCCTTTTCCCCCTCCCTTCGCGTCCTAACGTTCCCTGGCTGAAGCAGGCTGTACGTAGCTGGTTAGCCCACTCTTGCTGGAAGCCCCAGCTCGTCAACGTCTAAATTCTGTCCGGCTGTGCCATGGGCTAAATTCTGGTTTCGGTCTGTCGGTGGGGTGACCCACCATGGGTCCCTGCATGAAAGATAAGTATTTGTTTTCTCTGTTGTGTTTATTGGTGCAATCATGCAGATGGTTTTGAGGGTTTGGAGTTTGTATTTTGTTTGTATTTGGGAGATACGATGGGGCATGTTGATACTGTGCAAGAGGTCTGGCATCAACCTACCACACGGCCAGAGGGGCCCGGTAGTTTACATTCAAGTGCCTGTGTTCTTTGTTATCATTTTGTATAGTACGCTTCCTGTTTTGTTAATATATTTGTTTGTTAAGTTATAAGTGACTTATTTCGATCACGACCATCAGTGTTCATTGATAACTTGCGTATCTGGGGCGCACAAACAAGTGGAGAACATGACCTGCATAATAAAGTATAGTCCAATTTAAAACAACGTTTCGAAAGGAAGGGTGCCTTTTTCGTTTCTGAATAATTCCTAAAATCCTACTTTTACTGTCAAGACAACAATCTCGGTTGCCCTTCTATAATTCATTCCATCGATATTTTCTCTTCATAATAATAACTGCAGATCGCCCATAGTCACACAAATATGGTGCATCAAAGTGTGTCAGTGTCTCATAATTTCGTGCTTAAGCCTTTATACCCATTTTGCACACTGACCTAACATTGAGGGAGAGATACTGTCGAAAATCTAACTTACAGTATCTATCACAAAATAAAGCAATTAAATTTTCCTCCAGAATAGTTAGTGTAGCGGATATCGTTTAGTTCTGAACGTATGTCTTAAGCAGTCGGGACTTTTATTTACGCAGCTGTTAAATAATTCTCAATATCAGAGGGGAAGGTATTTTAGAATGCAAATTTTACGCTGGTAGTAATTCCTGTTACTGCACTCAGGAAATTGTTTCACAGAACGAAACATGCCTAAATCTGAATTTTCCTTTTCATTCCGCCCAAACTCTGCATTCCTAAATTGTCATTGCCTTGAATAATGATATCACCACCTTGCGGTGAAGCAGTAAGTAATTAAACTGCACTGCTGTATGTTGACAGTTGGACACTGTGGGCAGGAGTCTGAGCGGTCAGCAGGAAATGGCCGTACTGTACACACTGTAAATTATGTGACATTATGGTTGTTGTGTGTTGGCAGGCCTGGAGAGACATCAGAGAAGGGACTGCTGTGGCTGTGAACACAGGCTGCCATGATGTTGGGCTGAGGAAGCAGCACCTCGGATATCACGACAGGTGGGACTGTTGGCATTTCACATTGCGTGTATGTTTATTGGGTACTGCACTGTGTTGGTGTTGGCAAAGCTTACTGACGTTTGGTAGAAACTTGCTGCCACACATCTTAACACCATTAAATGTTTCCACAGTAGGACGATGCTGTAGGCGGCCCCAGGACAGTCTACACGCTGCAGAATGCCCGCGATGAGCACTGCAAACATCGGAGTGAGGGTGGGCAACACGTGGCTTCAGTCCCTGACATTGCACAGCAAGTTCCTGCAGCCTGTTCACTGAAGATCAGCGTCCTGTCATGCCGATGTCTGTGTCGAGGCATAAGCCTTGGTCACCGGTTCCCACACTGTGCCCCTGCAGAACACTGGTGTTACACAAACTGCGCCAAGGTGTTCACTCCTGCAATAAAGTAGTTGATGCAAGAAATATCTTTAAGTTTTTCTTACAAGGAGATGCCGCTAGAATGCATCCGTCATTAATTCGGTTATCACAGTCAGTACTGTATCGTGTGCAACGATATGAACACTTTTCTTAAACCTGCAGCAGATCAGTGGTGGCTGAACTTGTGTTATCGGCTGGCGGACAAGAGTCACGTGACAAGTCTCTACACTGACCCTGTTTCTCACTTCAGATAATTTATATTACACACTGGTCAGGGTTGAATGTTAGTGTTAGTTGGCTTCACTTTGTAGATTTACATTAGTAAAAGACACTTTACCAGATGGGATAAAGACAGAGCTGCCACTTATTTAAATTCGTGAAGTGTATCTCTCTCTCCTGTAAAAACTCTTTTGATATCTTGTGCGAATATCAATATTGTAATGTACCGTAGCAAGGAACTGCCTTCACAGTGCGCACAGACAGGACATCATAATGTCTGCCTCACAGTGTGCTGGTTCGCAAGGCAATGCAGGAGAAACTTTGTGGTCACCGACCGATCAGCCAGCTGAACAAAGTGTTTAGCCGCCATTCTCAGGAAAATTAAGCGTACATTATGACCTAAAATTGAGCAACGAAAATTTTCAGCAAACAATCGATGACTTCCTGAAAGACAAAAACATAACCCCCCTAAGCCAACTCGCAGCAACGCCCGCTTTTCCCACTCCCTACCTGCTGGCCCAGTTTGCAAACAAGTCATACAAAGACTACAAAAGACGAGAGACTGACGCTCAGTATGAGACACGGTTAGCTTTACCTGCCGGCTGGAAGATATTGACCACAGCGTCTAACGATGGAAAGAGCAACGGCTATTTTGGAGCAGCGTATTGGCACCCTGAGCATCAGCAGGTCGTGATTGCTCATCGAGGCACAGATCCAACAAAACTGAAAGTATTGTGGACAGACCTACAGGGCGTGTTGCGTAATAAGTATGTTCCACAAATGGAATCTGCCAGCACATTTGCATATAAGGTTGTTGAAGTGCTGCGAGACGTTAATCATGAAAAGGGGACCTGTTTCCAAGTGTTCTTCACCGGTCACTCCTTAGGGGGTTGGTTAGCGCAAATCACTAACTTTACCACTGAATACCTTAAGAAAGTAGGAAATCTTTTCCTTAAAAGTGACAAAGTCCCACAGAGTTATCACCCCCACACAGTAGTTTTTGACAGCCCAGGTTGCAAAGATATGTTGTCACAAATGGCTGACAAACTTGATGTACGCCTCGACGGGCGTTCCATTGACATAGAGCACTTAGATATCACCAGTTATCTGTCCGCTCCAAATCGCGTTAACACTTGTAACGCACATGTAGGGACGGTCTATCGCATCTTTATTGATTCGACTGGTATGGGCTGGCAGGAAAAGCACACTGCATTGTATAGCTTAGCAACGCACAGTATGGATAAAATTGTGGAAGCCTTTGACCCTGCAACAGGGCAAGTACGTAAAGATGAACAAGGTAATCTAAAAATACAGGTGGTAATCGATTGGCCCATTAGTGATGGCTTTCGACGTGGTGAAGAATGCAAGCGTTTCTTTGAATGGGCCAAGCATTTTAATAATTACCACCCAGACATTACTGGCGAAATTCTCCGACTCAGGGGTTACCACCCAATTCGTTATCAAACAAAAATTATGAGGAGCGGGTGACGAGTCTAAGCATATTTACACAGGAAGAGCGGCAGTTTTTAGAAGGTTACCTTCGGTTACGTCAGTTGTCAGAATTCTTTAAGCCTAAAGAGACATTTTCTGCAATCGGACATGATCAGGCTCAAGAAGAAGCAGTAATGAAATTACAAAGCTTTGAGACTGAAAATGAAACAATTCGCTGTACAGATGCCAGTGTATTACAGGAACTGATCCCCTATGTCAAGAGGTTGCTCGAGCTGTTCCCTCAGATAAAAGGGAACATAAGAAGGGATTTGACGTCATATAAGATTAGGAACAAGGTGTACCTGTCTGAAACGAGGCGTTATGTCGAGCAGATTGAACAAAGCCCGCTTGAATTTAAAGCCGATGCCTTGAGTTTAGGAGACTTCCTAAGCAGTGACCAGCAACAAGTATTGCAGTTACACATGACAGATGGGGACGTGTGGACAGGGCTAGTCAAGGCTTATCAGGTTCTTCAAAAGACTAACTGCCTCAGTGAAGGTCAGTATACAGTAATGACATTAGAGCGCTTGTTGACGCTGAACACATTGATAGATTTTGGTGCATTAATGGTGTCAAATGAAACACCACATCTGATATTGGTGGCTTGTGGGGACCATAAAGTGTTGAATGGTGAGGAAAAAGACATAATTAGAAAACTGTTTAACACTGTGAAACAGAAACCGTCTACAAAATTAATCTTTTCCACTCGATCAGAAAATAGCACGCCTACTTTTCTGCAGGACACAGGCAGGGAAACATTTGGGAACGGGTTTGTAAGGAGAGATGAACAGTTAACTTGGAGTGATTTAACCACCAGTTCACAGCAGAAATTACTGGAAAAAACAGTCAGTTTTCAAGGCACCGATATGGCTCTGAATGAGCTCATACGTGCTGACTTTCCATTGGCAAAGTTACCGCCAATAAGTCGCCTACTGGAAGAAAAGGAACTAAAGATTGGCGATCCTGTGCCAATGAAGTTTACTACATCGGCAGAACCTTTTGCAATCAGATCGCTCTTACACAGGATATTTTTAGTGATAAACGTGGAGACAAGTTCCCTGATTTAATAACTAGCTCTGAGCAGGAATTCAAACAAATCTGTCAACTGAATCCAAAAAGCTGTGTGCATTGGCTAGAGAGAGACAAGTCAGGAAAAATCGTATGGCAGCAAACGCAAGGAAGCTTCAAAACACTGCGTAAATATATTGACACCCACAGTGGGCACACATACACACCTGGCGATTTAGACAAGCTGTTGGAGCAAGCACAGCACCAGAGAGTGATGCTCATTTCTGATACAGCAGGGATGGGTAAATCCACCGTACTGACACATCTGTCTAAGCAAATCAAACAAAAGTTCCCTGCCAAATGGGTGGTGAGAATTGACTTAAATGACCACACAGATGCACTGGAGGCACTGCAAAAACAACGCATTGATAAAGACGAAGCGACTGAATTTATATCAGAGAAAATACTAAAACTTGAATCTGGTTTCGAGAGGGAATTGTTTAAACAGTGCTGTGAACAAAGGCAAAACGTAGGTATAGTAATAATGCTGGATGGTTTTGATGAAATCAGTCCGAACTATAAAGAGGCTGTCATTGATTTACTGCAAGCTCTAAGGCAGACGGCGGTAGAACAGCTGTGGGTCACCACCCGACCGCATCTGAGAGAGGAACTGGAAGATAAGCTGCAACAGCTCTCCTACACACTGGAACCATTTTCTGAAGAAAATCAAGTTGAATTATTAAAGAAATTTTGGAGTCTAAACGACTGGTTTACTGAAGTAGGCACTAACGTGGAAAAGCAAGCTAAAACTAAGTTAGAAATATTTGCTAAAATTATAATTTTGAAACTAGGACAGTCAATTAGTGATAAAGACAAAGAGTTCACCGGCATCCCATTACAATGCCGCATGTTGGCGGAGGCATTTGAAAATGAAGTTGAAACATTTTATCATTCAGATGAATCCCTGCCTGAGTTACGGTTCAAGCTAGACTTGATTGGGTTATACAAAACATTCACGGATAGGAAATATGTTATCTGTTTTAACGAAAAGTTTAAAATCTCCTTGACAAATGTGGGTGCAAAAGGGTTACGATATCATTTCGTTAAAAATATGATAGAGGATCATCAGATAGTAGCCTTGAAGACGTTGTTTGGTGAGGAACAACTGGCCGTTCTTCAAATTAAGAGCCAATGCACATCTTCAGTCGAAGACTTAACAAAGACTGGTATAGTGCAAGTAAGCCAAGAGGGTAAACTTCAATTTATCCACCGCACCTTTGCCGAGTATTATGTTGCAGGGATTTTGGTAAACAAACTCACCAAAAGGTCGAAGACGTCCCAAAAAATGGAGGACTTTTTACTACAGAAAATATTTCTGGAACAAGAGTATCGGGTGGTTACAGCTTTTATAGATGGATTGTTGTCAAGGTCTGAGCCATCAAATGAGGTGTTAACACAGTACGGAAATCGGATACATGACATATGAAGAGATTGTGTACCAGTATTGCATCAGGCAGCGCGCGAAGGCAATGCTCAAATTACAGGGTTTTTATTCAATAGCGTGCAAACAGCAGGGCACACAGACACAGTAAATAAGATGTTGCTAGCAAAAGATAATATTGAACATACCGCCTGGCAACTGGCAGCAGAAAGGGGCAACACAAAAGTGTTGCAGAAACTGTGGCAGTGGGGTAAAGAGACACTAGCAGCAGAGGAGTTAAATGATAAATTGCTATTAGCCAAAGACAGTGAGAGGCAAACCGCCTGGCATTACGCTTCTTTCCGGGGCAACGTAGAGGTATTACAGAAACTGTGGGAGTGGGGCAAAGAAACACTAACAGCAGAGGAGTTGAACAATAAATTGTTATTAGACAAAGAGAGTAAGGGACAAACCGCCTGGCATTACGCTACTTTGCGGGGCAAAGTAGAAATATTACTAGTACTGTGGGAGTGCGGTAAAGAGACACTAAC
Source organism: Coptotermes formosanus (assembly GCA_013340265.1). Classification (NCBI taxonomy): domain Eukaryota; kingdom Metazoa; phylum Arthropoda; class Insecta; order Blattodea; family Rhinotermitidae; genus Coptotermes; species Coptotermes formosanus. The sequence goes on along the minus strand of BLKM01000268.1, from coordinate 18,125 downwards.
AGCAGAGGAGTCAAATAATAAATTGTTACTAGCCAAAGACAATATGGAGCGAACCGCCTGGCATTACGCATCCTTCCAGGACAAAGTAGAGATATTACAGAAACTGTGGGAGTGAGGTAAAGAGACACTAACAGCAGAGGAGCTAAATAATAAATTCTTACTTGCCAAAGAAGATGTGGGGAAAACCGCCTGTCACTTGGCAGCAGACAGGGGCAACAAGGACGTACTACAGAAACTGTGGGAGTGCGGCAAAGAGACACTAACAGGAGAGGAGTTAAATAATAAATTTTTACTAGCCAAAGACAGACTGGGGCAAACCGCATGGCATTACGCATGTTTCCGGGACAAAATAGGCGTATTACAGAAACTATGGGAGTGGGGTAAAGAGACACTAAGAGCAGAGGAGTTAAATAAAAAATTGTTACTAGACACCGACAGTAGGGAACGAACAGCCTGGCATTACGCATCAATGCGTGGGAGTGTAGATATATTACAGAAACTGTGGGAGTGGGGTAAAGAGACACTAACAGCAGAGGAGTTAAATAATAAATTGTTATTAGCCAAAGACAATGAGAGACAACCCGTCTGGCATTACGCTTCTTTCCGGGACAACGCAGAGGCATTACAGAAACTGTGGGAGTCGATTAAAGAAACACTAACAGCAGACTAGTTAAATAATAAATTGATATGATTTTCACGTGTGCCATCCTGTTTTGCGTTGTTTCCAAATTGCAGGAGCGACGAAATACGAACAGCACAACTTCAAGTATTTCTGTAGATGTTTATTCAATTATCATGTCTACTCGACATGTTTCGGCATTATTTCTATGACATCGTCTGGTGTTATTAATACGTTTTTAATTAGGATGTTACTGCAATGTTTTGTAACAAGTGTTAAGTGAAACCGCACAAATATAAACATGTAAAGAATGATAAAACAATAATCATGTTACAATTATAAAACAAAAGACCAAACGTCAAACTGCTAAATTGTTTTCAATAGTAATCACATATTAAACCTGTATATATATAAAACTAATTGTTATAGATATATGCAGGGGTGCGCAAAATTTTATATAGCTTTGCTGGGATAAGGCCCATGTCCTGTAAGTTGCTGTTTGCCGCATGCTGGTTCCCCTAGGGTGTCGGCAGTATGGCCGTTTCGGAGGTACCGTTATTCTCTGTAAGTGGAGTCGGCCCTCACTTGTGTCAAGTCCTATCCCCCCTATCGACTTTCCTGTATTTGTAATGGAATATCTCCTCCTGTTATAAACGTAGGTTAGCAGATCGCAGTTTTCTGTTGTGCCCTTCGATATGGGGGTGGAAACTGGAAGAGACATCTTGCCAGTTGTGCCATCTGTCAATTACTAGAAACATACTTGAAGCTGTGCTGTAGGCATACTGTCACTCTGTAATTTGGACACTGCTATTAGCCGAAGACAGTTGCGGACCAACAGCCTGGCATTACGCGACATTGCGACGCAACTTAGAGGCACTGCAGAAATTGTGGGGGTGGGCTGTACAGAAGCTTAACAGTCCGAGGAATAAAATAATAAATTGTTATTAGCCAAGGACAATGACAAACAAACCGCCTGGCACTTGGAAGAAAATAAGGCCAACTCAGCGGTATTAGAGAGATTCTACGTGTGGGCTAATAAAGCGAAATTGGACTTAAGAATTAACCTCTTTTCCCCAAAAATAAAGACGCAAAAACCCAGTTAGGGCTTGTTGAAGTAAATGAATACATAAGAGAGTCAGAAACATTTAAAGGTACCGAAAAACTAAGAAGAATTTACGAACAACCGAAGCAGAAGCAAGCGTTACGAATCCAGTTCAACCCTCCACTAAAAATAAATGCCACAATGCAATTTCCAGAAGACATCCACACAGCTGCAGTATCGGACTGTAAGTCGTGTTGTCTCTGCATATCACATCGTCACAGACACAACTGCAGACGCCTTGACACGGGGAGCACTGTCAGAGACATTCCTTCTGCTTTGTGCGACTGCAACATAATGCCGTCACGGTGCAGCGTTACGCGACAGCAGAGGGAACCACTGGAGGGTCTGTTGTGCTCTCAGCACGGTCTGGATGGTGTCCCAGATGGGGGGTAGTGAACCGTAATACACACGGACGGGGTCAGTGCGTGACCGCTATCACCATGCACAGCACTGCTACAGGACAGTCCTGAACCGCACTGCTAACTGATACACGGATCTGAAGAGTCAGCCGGTCACGGTGTGTCAGTCCCAACACTGCACACCCTCCCTGCTGTCAGTTGGCTGAGGCGGTGGCTCTGTCCAGGCCTCCTTTCACTGTAAAAGCTAGCTGTCTGATTACCGTCCAGCTGTAATGCAGCGCCGCTGGTGGCCAAAGCCCTGACACAGCTGAAAGCAGTGGCCTTCTGTCAACTGCATCAGGCGGTGCCAGATATTGTGCTGTTACCGTGTGGGCAGACCGGGTTTGTTGAGTGAACACCGGCCGAGGCAGTCAGTTCGAATGCAAAGGCACAAGCTGGGCGCTATGCCAACCCCGCATGCTGACTTTTAGACAGTCGGCCTCTGAGTTTCATTAGAGTTTTGAGAATTTGTATTCGGTGATGCCTCAGTTAACGCAGATGCAAGAACATGTGTTAATGATGGTGTTACATAGCATCACATGTCAGCCAGCAGTGCGACCGTAGATACCCGATGCGCTGATGAGTGCTTCGATCTGCAAAGTTACCAGCAATAGGTGAAAGCAGATGCATAAACAGCCTTAGTGTGTGCCCCAGAGTGATCATCTGAAATTTCCTGACAAACCTGCAAGCAGCAACTCGACAAATGTCCCGGTGTCTCCCCTGAACCAAAGCAGCACGTGTTGACCCTATCGCAGTGTCCATGCCACAGCAGCATACACACATTGCGCTCGCCGGATGGCGACCCAACTGTCCTGCTGTGTGTCAGTTGGTGGTTCAGCCACCGCGATGGGAATGTTGGCTGCCAATTGACTGTAAATACTTTGTAGTTTTGATGTAACTTTTGATGCTGTTTGGTGCAGTCAGATGCTGTACACACTTACTGATATTCGTGATGAAGTATGTTAGGTGTAGGAGATGTTTGTTGTGTTGATTTCGCACTGTGTGTACCGACATGCACTGTTGACAACTGACATGCTACTGCACAAATCCTTTGTAAATATTTGTATATTAATGGCCGTATAAAATGTGCTGATTTATGTTATTCTGTGTAGATAGCAATTGTGCTGTAGAGATGGCAGCACTGTCAGCAGCAACAGTACACTGTGTACAGATGTTTGTAAGGGACAAGCTGCTGTTTATTGCACTCACAGTCAGTGAATGTTGAATCAGAAGTCTGCTACATGCACGGAATTAACAGTTACTGTAAAGGGTACAGTTAGCTGTACTGTGTGTCGTGTGCAAGAAGCGTTAATGTTTTTGGGTGATATCACTTTAATTCTAATTCTGTAAAGCAAACTGCTTCTTCTGTTCCACCTGCAACACTGTGCAGGTGGAACAGAAGAAGCAGTGCAGCACTGTGTATAATTTCTGTTCCACACAGCAGTTAATAAACCCGTGTCAGGTGATCATGCACTTCAATGAATGGGAATTTTAAACTACTTTTTTTAATATACACATGTATATCCATATGCTGATAGAGTAATAGTGGTTGGAACATTTTATCCTGCATGAGAAATTCCACAAAAGCATCCGGATAGTACATGTATCATACACACGTGCACAGTGCACCGTCTTCCGGTTGTTTATGTGACCAACTGCACGATACAGGGCAACTGGGTTAAACTGCTGTGTTAGCATCATGGCTTACACTTTACTTAGCCCTTCCTTATTCTACCTACTTGTTCACAGCAGGTGTAGACGGCTTTTATTTTCACTAGATTAAACTCAAACACACAACACAGTCGGTAGGCCTCCTCTGGACGAGGGATCGGCCCGTCGCAGAGACCTGCACCTGACAACACCGTACAATACGAACATCCATGCCCCCGGTGGGATTCGAACCCACGATCCCAGCAAGCACTCGGTCGCAGACCCACGCCTTAGACCGCGCGGCCACTGGGATCGGCTATGGCTTACACACGTGCCAGTTTAGTTAGAAATCCTTCTATTCCTTCTGTCTTGCTTAGAACATTTGTTGATTTCTCAAGTTTGTACTTATATTAAAAGCAGCACGATATTAATAATTTGTAATTGTATTTAGAAATATGTTTATGGCAATGTTAACTTTATATTGCACAATATTTTTTACCTGACCATTAGAAACATTAATTATATTTATACTCTCCCATATTCATGTCTGCCCCATGCCGTGTCACGGCGTATCCTCTATACACACCTACAGACTGTGAAATGTACATGCACAGTGTCCATCGCACAGACCCACACTGCCTTCCGTGAACAGCGCACAGCACACACAGTTAAGCAGGCAGCTGTGTAACCAACTAGCGGTCCTGTAATTTCAGTACAGTTTTCTTACCGTACAGTCTGTTTAACAACGCAGGCGACACGTGTGTAACATCAGCAGTTAAACGCAACAAATTTTCATATCGAAACACCAAAAAACGTGCGACTGCGTTACGTTGACACACACAATTCACCGTAACGACCCCAATCTAACCACTCTCCACAAAACGCACATTCGCCACACACCGCCTTCGCCGTAACAATTCTGTTCACTGGCCTGATGTCTGAGACATTTCATGGCTTTCGTTTCTGAGTACCAGTTTTTCACTATTTACCCAAACTAACAAACAAACAAACAAACAACACCACTTAATGTGGTGCAGACATTCCACATGAGATGCTGCTGTGAATGCAGTTTTGACCCACATTTAACTGTTCCAGACTGTCCTGTGAATGCAGTTTTGACCCACATTTAACTGCTCCAGACTGTCCTGTGAATGCAGTTTTGACCCACATTTAACTGCTACAGAGTGTCCTATGAATGCAGTTTTGACCAACATTTAACTGTTCCAGTTCCTTTCCCAGTTCCACCAACAGTATCCATATCAACTGTATGTCTTTATTTAAATTCCCACCCAAGTTGGCTACAAATATAACGTTAAGCAGTAAGGACTCAGCTCCATGCAGGTATTTACTGCCAGTGCAACAGGCCGGTTTGTCACAGACCGGCCAGTTTGGCCACATCGAAAGCGCAAAAAAGCCAACAGCAGCAGGCACAGGAGAACCCACGTGGTACAGTCCCTGCTAGACACCAGGACCAGTTACGGACTAGTGTGTGGGCTGTTACTGTGGGTGACTGTCTGGCATGCCCACATGCTTAATCTCCTGCACTCAGCAACAATGTGGAGGACACGCGAACTTTTGAGGTGCAAGCCACACCTACATATACACGGTGATATTACATATGCTACTGATATTAAATGGGAGCAAAGCAGTTATATTTTGCTGAAGGAATTGGTTTTACGAAACTGACAAAATTTCGCCGGAAATACCAAACAACGAATTTAAGTAGTGCCTCCCTGAATGTACACAACGGAGAACAAGGATACTGAGAATGTTTAGCGCGCAGGCGCAAGGTATGTGATCGATAATCCCTGTCTGTGTTCATTATGTAATGTTTCATTTACAAAACATATTTTTTTGTGTTTGTATAAAATACATCGAATTAATGCAACTAAATTCTGCAAGACGTGAAAATGCTGCATTATTTCGAAAGTTACTTAAAGTCTCTCCATCACAACGCGCACAGTAAACCACCTGTCAATTCATCGCACAGTGCTCTCCGCTATTGCCCCTCTATCCCCGGCACTGTAACTGTACCGCTGTTACGTTGTTTTGTGTCCCTCTGTATGACTGAAACTGGGACTGTTGTGGACGGGTTGCTGTGAAACACGGTGGTTCTACACATCTGTAATTTACTGCAGCCGACTTGTAATATTAAGTCCACAGACTGGCATGGCCACTATATGACGTGGGGCACTAGCTGCACTGTCAGTAAGTTCCTGTAACAGTCGATGAGGTTCAGAAACGTTCCACACAAAATTAGCATTTAATACTGAAAATACTGAAGACTTTCTCCTGTTTGCACGGTGTGTCAGTTAGCTTTGTAACATCCACTTGTACCGTGTCACTGTCAAATTGCAACACTGCACTTTCAGCCAATAGCGTGAATTTGAACGTTCTAATCTCTGCATACGACTGACTGCAAGCTGACATGTAATTTCAAGCAACCGGCTGCACTGCACTGCAGAAGACATCAGCGTGACAGTTTCTCTCTGTTGTGCAGCTGAACACGCAGCAGCAGCTTCTGTGAAACTGCTGTTAGTAAAAAGAAGTTTTAATGCTCTTACGGTGCGCACCGCTGTGTTCATTGAAGAAAATCAACAGACGCACAACAATCCAATTACACAGCTCTTACATTACTCAGTAAATGCGCTGTAATCATTATTACTGACAAAATTATGCCTACATATTGCGACTAGTGCGAGCCGATTACAGGCATATTGCAGACACGTAAGTATAATGTGTTAGAGGTAAAGCATTTACATGATCAGTCCATGTTGCCACGCTGCATTCAAACGACAGGCCTGTGTTTACTACACACCATCAAAGCGGTGACACAGTGAATGCAGGCCTGCAGTGCTGCCGACTGCTGCTCACAGGGACACAGTGAATGCAGGCGTACAGTGCTGCCGACTGCTGCTCACAGGGCCACAGTGCCAGTCACGGTTAGCGTCTTACCGCGCGGCACATTTAGAAATTAGCGTAATTTCAAATTTTACGAATCTGCAACTTGATTTTAAAAATCCGCAGATTCACAACAACCAGCTACCTGCCCGTTACAGTAATCAGTATATGACATTTTGATTGTCAGACATCCCTTTGTGTTACACAAAGCTACATTGTACCCAAATTACCCTCAAAAAACTATTTATTGATATTTCTATCAGATCAAATTATAGGACAACATGTTTCGAAAAAAAAATTTGGTCATCGTCAGGCAACTCATTACATAAAAATTACGACTGCATATTAATTTACGTGTAGATTGTTTGGTTATCCCATAACACATGTTACATATCAGGTCAAAGCATTAAAATGTGCAAATGTGGCACATCAGAGTCCAGAGAATGGGCACAGACAGGTTACCCAAACACACAGTGCAATATGGGCTAAAGAGAAAGAGAAAAATAGGACGACCGAGGAAAAGAAGGAACGACCAACTTCACCTTGAGGGAAAAAGAACAGGCACTGCGGCTAACACTCCACAGCTCATAATGATGATGATGATGATGATTATGTGACACTTCAACGAAATACCACAAATTGTCTAATGTCACGATTGAAGATCGACAATTAATTTCACAGCCATCCCTCGATATTTCCCCTAGTTTTGTTTCACTGCTGTACATGGTGAATAAACAGGACGCGTCACCGGCGCACTGCCGTCGGCTTCGGTTATAGCAGCCTCGGTTAGAACGCACTTCTGTTATAACGGACATTTTTATCACTCCCCAGCCGTTCCCCTATGCGTTATCACAGTAACGACTTCGGTTACACCGGTCACTCATATACCGGATCTTCGGTCATATCGAATTTATCTGACATTCCCCAGCAGTTGATTTGCCTCGGCTATACCGTTTTTGGCAAAATAATGGGCAGTTCGAAATAGTTACAGTATGCTCGGGCGCAGGGTGCTCACCCTTCAGAGCGACATGAAGACTGCATATGTAATTTGATAGCATTTTGTACCCGGAGACGCCGTGGAGACTTATAAATTTTGCACTTTGGTTTTGCTACGTACAAGGTCAAACCATCAGCGGTTATAATGGATAAGCCCGGACAGTCGCTACCTGTTTCTCTTATTCATGCAGCAGCGAGAAAGTACTGTAATTGTCACATGTGAGGTTCTTTATGGCACTTGGGCAGAGTGCCTGTCATAAGTCAATTACGGCCTGACTTGGCGCATTTGCTTGCAACATTTTAGGTAGTGATTTTGTAAGACTTTCACTTACCGTACGTACACAGAATTCATTTTTCGGCAAAGAAGTGACATGTGTCAGTACGGGCCAACAAACCGGGTGCGAATATGCAAAGAGGTAAGGCTATCCCATTACAGACCTTGACAGGCCCAGAGGGTTCCAGGAGTTTGAGGCTCCCAGATTTGAAGACAATCGGCACATGAAAGTGGTAAGCTTGTCAGCCATACGCACCGGCCACCTTTACCCCCCAGGAAATATTCCTAGTACTGTTTCTGTTAGAGGCTGAGTAGATCCCAGGGCCACAGTGAGGCCGGAAGGATTATGTCAATGAAAATTTCCAGTGACACCAACGAGAATCGAACCCGAGGCCTTCCGGTTTCTAGCGCAGTGCCTAAACCAACTGCGCCACGCGAATACCTACAGTATGTAAAAATTTTGGCCAATCCCAGTGGCCGCGCGGTGTAAGGCATAGGTCTGCCGCCGTTCGCTTGCTGCGATTGTGAGTTCGAATCCCGCCGGGGGCATGGATGTCTGTCTCTTGTGAGTGTTGTCACATAGGGGTCTTTGCGTCGGGCCGATCACTCGTCGAGAGTAGTCCTACAAGAGTGTGGTGCCTCTCAGTGTGATCGTGAAGATACGGTAATGAGGGGGTCCTGGCCCACGAGTGGCTGTTGCTCCATTAGGGGGGATTTTAAAAATTTTGAGTATGTTGTACAATACAGTAGGTGCGTAAAGGAGGGGAGCATCCAGGCATCTCGGTGCGCGGTGCTGCCATCTGTTACATCAAGGGCTAACGAATGTAGTAATGTGTGTTTTTGTGTGTGCAAAATGTAGTTGTTCATGTCCGCATGCAATAAAACTGCAAACAAGCGTAAATTAAGTGCTATAAATTTAAATGTTATGTTAAAAATAATTTAACAAAACCTCGGATACAACGGACTTCGATTATAGCGGATCGTTTAGGCCTCCCCTGGGATCCGTTATAACCGAGGTTGCCTATACTGATGCCTTTCAAGACACCCGCAACTGCCCCGGGACTGTTTACAAGGTGCGACAGTCCACGATCAGACGTGCCCATGCGTGCAATTATCCTGGTGGAGGGCGTTTTGCGCATTTGTTGTGAACTGTGACTTGATACACAACTGAAAAGCCACACTTGTTTAATCTGGAAAGTGTACGTTAAATTTGTTCTGTTGGGTGTAAATAGCATATTGCATACTTCACCTTTATATTGCCGAATGTAATCTTCCTATTAAATTCAAAAGCCACTCATTTCCGAAAACATGTTTATATACATATATATTTTTATGTGCAGATTTTGCTGTATGCAGTTCGTGCCAGCATCACACAAACACAATCTGCAATTTGTTTAATTTCATACTGCAGTTCGTACTGACAGTACTTCAGTTCGTCTTCAATTTGCAGTGTCAGTTTTCTTTGTAACATCCTGTGGGATATTCGCCTGGAATGTAAGAATGTGCAGTGCAGATACAAGAACCGCAGTTGTCACTACGCACCACTGAAGGTGAACCACTCCGCCATCGAGTGCAACTCGCCCTACAACACAACTCACACTCACCACCACCCCCTCAACCGCCAAACGCCAGTACCAACCGCGACGTTCAATGGCGCCACGGAAGCAAGGTCTTCTGGTACCTCAAATGGCGCGGTCGTGAGTGGCTGTAGTCGGCGGGGCTCAGTGGCTGTGTGCAGCACCGTATAGATGGCAAAGAAAGGCAGTTATGCAGGCAAGACGCGAAGCCTCGGAAGTCTAAATTTGTGCTCAAAGTCTCGACGCCCACGAGGTTACAGTATCAGGTCACCTTCCGACGTTACGTCATCCCATCCAGATTCCAGAGCACACACAGCTCTCGCAGCCGCAGTAAGAGTAACAGAGTCGCGTGTTTATGATCAAAGTTAGGTTGGGACACTGCGCTTTCAGCCAAAAGCGTAAATTTCAACGGTCTAATCTCTGCATATGATTGACTGCATGCTGGCATATAATTTCAAGCAACCGTCTGCACTGCACTGCAGAAGACATCAGCGTGACGGTTGCTCCCTGTTGTGCAGCTGAACACGCAGCAGCAGCTTCTGTGTAATTACTGTAAGTACAGTTCAGTTGCACTCTTGTACAGTTTGTGTTTGTACAGTAAATGTGCCGCGGGGTAAGACGCTAACCATGAATGGCACTGTATCTCTGTGAGCAGCAATCGGCAGCACTGTACGCCTGCATTCACAGTGTCACTGTGTGGGTGAGTTCGCGGAAGACAGCTACAGAAATGTCTTTTAGTTCCTGCAGTCCTGTCTGTCCGTCCGTCCCCATGTAACAATTGCAGAACTGCTGAACGCGTTGTCATGGAAGTTGGTGTTTCTGGTCTTTACTGAAATTCCTCGACTCACTCCAATTTTGTTTAAAATCCAACAGCACTAGCGGACAATGTCAATAAACACCTGTCTGCACCCAGCTGGCCTCTACAGCATAACTCGCTACAAGTTAACCAAAACAAAAACATTTCGCACAGCAGTTACGCACAGACATGAAACGGCTATTCTAAGCCCAGTGCTCTTCCATATAAGTCTCCCGATAGCGCTGACTGAAAAGAACCTATGCACCAGAAGTGTTAGGCTGTGCCTCCATTTCGCTGCATCTTGTGTACTCAAAGATTTAGCGTGTTCCTCGTATAGACCAACAAAATGCTTCTGAAATATTTTCTGTGTAAGATACAGGATTTCGAATTTCTGAAAGGCTTTACAAGTTATACAGTGCAGTCGATAATATGCAGTCTGCAATTTCGTCCAACGAATTTTGTATAGTTGAAAGCTCGAAACATAAGATCGTCCATTTGACATATTTGTCCAGGCTTCATGGTAAAAAAATTTCATTCTCTCTACAGCCAAATGTAATATTATACACCACGATGTTCCACTGCAACCCCAAAGCAACAGGCACACTAACAGAGATGGGAATGCAGTTCGGGCACGATATTTTATTTCTAATACAGTTGCAATGCAATTTAACACACTCCGACCAACAGTAATGCAGCCCGATTTCCCTCCCACCCTATAAGCTGTACAGTGTACCGGTGACAGCCTGTTACCGGCCTGCTGTAGCAGTGCGTTCTTACCGCAATGCACAGTGTCATATACTGACACCTGCTTTACAGTGCCTTACCGGAACGGTTGGCTGTCATTTCGTTTGTGAATGTGTGGGGGCAGTAAGAATATTACACACTGCACAGCGAGTGGTTTTGCTTCGAGTCCCGACGATTCCACATACTGTTAACTGTACCATACTGTGTTCATGCTGTAACAGCAGTTTCCACCTGCTGTGACCCACCTTCTAACGAACGGAACGCGAATCTCCATTCTTATCACATACAACAGTTTCCCTGTACAGTTTGTGCTCTTCGCTTGACGTGCAGACCAATTTACGTACATTTTCTTGCCCTTCAAACCGGCACAGTTTCTGACACGCCTTGCAGCACAAAGCGTGCTTAGCAGTTGGTGTGTGTGTGGCACCTGAACAGCTTTGCACTCTGATTTACCGGTACCGATACAGTCCGTTACAAAACTGGATCCGACCCTTGGCACTGAACTTACAGTTACGAAAAGACACGTCAGTTTGCTGATCCGTAGGTCAATTAATGGGGCTGAATTCTCTTCGTAGGTGGAAGGGATATTGTGTCAAGCGGGCGTGCAGGAACAAACAACGCCCATGTCGTACCTGCATTATCCTGTCACCTCTTTTTCCTGTTACTTCAAATTTTTCAGTTTTACCCATTCGAAGCCTGAGGTTACTTTAATTATTTCTAAAAATGTTGTTGCTGCCTTCAGTACTGAGTCATTGTCTGTGCTTAGGTAACATGTTCTTCAAAACAACAACAACAACAACAACAAGAACAACACAGCAGTGCATCTGTAAGACAAGCAATCGTTGAGCAGCAACGTACGCTCCCTCAGTTCTGCTGCAGAACCCACTTTTCAGTATAGCGCGGAACTACTAAGAACTGCACAGTAAAGAGTGGGATTTGACTTCCGTTTTCAGACTTCCTACGCAGATTTGGTGTCTGTTCACCGCACTCTGTGATGTCACAGCACGTAACGTGGACACCAGTCATCGTGTGAATGTGAAAATTCTAACACGAGGATATTTCACGTTCTTTAGCCATTTTACTTTACTTCCTGTCAAGATAGAGGCAAGTCGCCTGACTGTATTCACCGCACAGTTCATTGCCGGTTTAAGTAACATAACATGCAGACGGTACAGCGCTTTCTTCGGTACTGGAGCTGTAGATTGCTGTAGGCAGAATGTGTACAGTGCCTGTATCCCGTCTGCAGCAGGTCTCAGGGTAATTTTACAGCAGAAACTGACAGCTGGCCTCAGGGGCACACATTTCTAGTCCTGTGCCTTTTGTTACATTTCTGTTTCTGTTGCGTTATGATTATTATAAATATTATTTATCCCATATGTGCACGGCATTTACAACAATATACCCGAAACAAGCCATGCCTGTAACTGCAGACCTACCAAGAGCATTCCGTACACAAAATATGCCGGTATAATTAAAGTGTGTCTATGTACGTTAAATATGCCGCACATAACCTCAACAATCCGTGTCGTCGCCATGTCTGTAACTGTAGACCTCCCAACAGCATTCCGTACAAACAATATGGCGGCATGATTAGAGAGTGTCTCCGTAGGTTAAATATGTCGGACATAACCTCAACAATCCGTGCCGCCGCCATGTCTGTAACTGCAGACCTAACAACAGCATTCCGTACACACAAAATATGCGTGTATAAATACAGTGTGTCCCTACGTTAAATATGCCCCACATAACCTCAACAATCCGTGCCGTCGCCATGTCTGTAACTGCAGACCTACCAACAGCATTCCGTACACACAATATGCCGGTATAATTACAGTGCGTCTCCGTACGTTAAATATGTTGGACATAACCTCAATATGCCAAAATTAAGGTGTGAATATTTACCAGAATTCTTGTTTTCAAGGTAGTGTCAGAACAGGCACCAATGACATGTACCTCCGAAGTGGTCTGGGTAATAGTTACCACTTTACCACCGAATGTATTTCTTGTCGATTCAAGAGTTTCTGATACCGCATCTGTCAAGTAATTATCGATTTCGGAGAAGAGAATTGACTTAAATTACAAATTATCACACCATTATGAATTCGTTTCACAACTCGCAGTAAAAAATTTCAATTCAGGCAACCTGACATTTCATCTCGCATTTTGTTCTGCCAAGGTTCAACGTTCACAAGTTGTTACTGACTTGAATAATGCTATCACCACCTTGCGCTAAGGCAGTAAGACATTAAACTGTACTGCTGTATGTTGACATTTGGACACTGTGGGCAGGAGTCTGAACGGTCAGCAGGAAATGGCCGCACTGTACACACTGTAAATTTTGTGACATTATGGTTGTTGTGTGTTGGCAGGCCTGGAGAGACATCAGAGAAGGGACTGCTGTGGCTGTGAACACAGGCTGCCATGATGTTGGGCTGAGGAAGCAGCACCTCGGATATCGCGACAGCTGGGACTTTTGGAATTTCACATTGCGTGCATGTTTACTGGGTCCTGCACTGTGTTGGATTTGGCAAAGCTTACTGACGTTTGGTAGAAACTTGCTGCCACACAGTTTAACACCATTAAATGTTTCCACAGTGGCATGATGCTGTAGATGGACCCAGGAGATTCTACATCCAGCAGAATGCCCACAGTGAGCACTGCAAATATCGGAACGAGGGAAGAAACCACGTGTGTTCATTCCTCGATACTGCACAGGAAGTTCCTGCAGTCTGTTCACTGAAGATTAGTGTCTGCAACAGTATCTGACCTCGTGGTATGGCTGTTCGACAGATATAACCTGCAAGTGTGTCAGATGATACTGTCAGTTGTTTTAGATCAGTTAAAGACAATGCCAGTCCCTGTTTCCTGTCACGGCGGTTCTTAATGAATGTGGTTTAATTATTTCATATCTTTCATCTCACATTATTACGTCAGTTCACTTAAATTCCTACACGTGCGTCTGGCATTGATTTAAAAATTCCTTCGATAATATGCATGGGTATTGATATTATACATTATCACAGCAAATAACAAGACTCACAGAGCGCAAGCTAAGGCGCCATAATGCCTGTCCTAAACTGTTGTTGTTTAAAAATGTGTGGGAGAGAAAATTCACAGTCGCACACAGATCAGCCTGCTACAAAAAGTGTTTTTCTGCCGCCGTTCTCAGGGAAGTTAAGCGTAGATGGAAAGCTAAAATTGAGCAACGAGAATTTCAATCATTCAATCCATGATTTCTTCAAAAACAAAAACATAACCCCCCTAAGCCAACTCACAGCAATGCCCGCTTTTCCCACTCCCTACGTGCTGGCACAGTTTGCAAACAAGGCATACACAGACTACAAAAGACGAGAGACTGACGCTGACTATGAGACACGGTTAGCTTTACCTGACGGCTGGAAGTTACTGACAACAGCGTCTAATGATGGAATATGTAACGGCTATTTTGGAGCAGCCTATTGGCACCCTGAGCATCAGCAGGTAGTGATTGCTCACAGGGGCACAGATCCAAAAAAATTGAACGTATTATGCACAGACCTGCAGGGCGTGCTGCGTAATAAGTATGTTCAACAAATGGAATCTGCCAGCACATTTGCACATAAGGTTGTTGAAGTGCTGCGAGAAGTTGATCACGAAAAGGGGACAAATTTCCAAGTGTTCTTCACCGGTCACTCCTTAGGGGGTTGGTTAGCGCAAATCACTACCTTTACCACCGAATACCTTAAGACAGTAGAAAATATGTTCCTTAAAAATGGCAATGTTCCACAGAGTTATCATCCCCACACAGTAGTTTTTGACAGCCCAGGTTGCAAAGATATGTTGTCACAAATTACTGGCGAATTTGATGTACGCCTCGTCGGGCGTTCCATTGGCATAGAGCACTTAGATATCACCAGTTATCTGTCCGCTCCAAATCGCGTTAACACTTGTAATGCACATTTAGGGACGGTCTACCGCATCTTTGTTGATTTGTCTGATATGGGCTGGTGGGCAAAACATTGTGCATGCTATACCATTGCGGTGCATAATATGGATAAAATTGTGCAAGCCTTTGAAGCTGAAACAGGGCAAGTACGCAAAGATGAACAGGAACATCTAAAAGTACAAGTGGTAATAGATTGGCCCGACAGTACTGCCTTATTCCGCAGTAAAGAATACAAGCGTTTCTTTAAATGGGCTGAGCATTTAAACAATTACCGCGCAGAGATAAGAGACGAAAATTTCTCACCCAAGGGTTACCACCCAATTCGTTATCAAACTACATATTATGACGAGCGGGTGACTAGTATAAGCATATTTAGTCAGGAAGAGCGCAAGTTTTTAGAGACTTATCGTCAATTGTGTCAGTTACCCGAATTCTTTAAGCCTAAAGAACTGTTTTCTGCAATCAGAAATAAACAGGCTCAAGAAGCAGCAGAAAATAAACAGGCTCATGAAGAAGCAGAAAATAAACAGGCCCATGAAGAAGCAGAAAATAAACAACCTCACGAAGAAGGAGGAAGTAAACGGGCTCAACGAGCGGAAAATAAAGAGGATCAAGAAGGAGCAGAAAGTAAACAGGCTCATGAAGAAGCAGAAAATAAACAAGCTCAAGAAGGAGCAGAATATAAACAGGCTCAAAAAGGAGCAGAAAACAAACAGGCGCAAGGAGCACAGAATAAACGGGCTCATGAAGGAGCAGAAAATAAACAGGCTCAAGGAGCAGAAAATAATAGGGCTCATGAAGGAGCAGAAAATAAACAAGCTCAAGGAGCAGAAAATAAACGGGCTCATGAAGGAGCAGAAAATAAACAAGCTCAAGGAGCAGAAAATAAACGGGCTCATGAAGGATCAGAAAATAAACAAGCTCAAGGAGTAGAAAATAAACAGGCTCATGAAGGAGCAGAAAATAAGCAGGCTCAAGAAGGAGCAGGAAAAGAACAGGCTCAAAAAGGAGCAGAAAATGAAGAGGCTCGTGAAGGAGCAGAAACTAAGCAGGCTCAGCAAGAAGCAAAAAACGAAAAACAGGCTCAAGAGGAAGCAGAAAGAAAATTACAAGGATTTGAGATTGAAAATTATACAATTCGCTGTACTGATGCCAGTGCATTACAGGCACTGATTCCCTACGTGAAGAGGTTGCTTCAACTTTTCCCTGAGATAAAAGAGAACACAAAATGTGCTTTGCCACCGAACGAGATTAGAAACAGCGTTTATCAGACTGGAACCAAGCGTTACCTCGAAATGCTTCACCAAAGCCAACTGGAATTTAAGCCTGATGCACTAAGTTTAAGAGATTTTCTAGACAGTGATGAACAAAAAGTACTGCACTTACGGATGGTTGATGGGGATGCATGGACAGGGCTAAACAAGGTTTATCAGGTGCTGCAAAAGACACCGTCCATGACCGATTTTCGCAGTGAAGGTCGCTATTCTGTACTAACGTTAGAGCACTTGTTGCTTGTCAATCAAATGGTGAATTTGAGTACATTAATGGAGTCGACAGCAACACCACATCTGTTAATGATGTCGTGTGGGACCAGTCAACTGATTAACGAAGCTACAGAAATTTTCAGGAGTCTATTTAATATGTTTAATACTCCGAGACAGAAGCAGTCTATAAAAATTATCTTCACCATGCAGTCAGAAGATGACACTGCTACTTTTCTCCAAAATATAGCTGAAGAAACACTCAGTAATGGATTTGTAACGAGAAATGAACGTATAAATTGGAGTGATTTAACCCAAAGCTCACAGGAAAAATTACTTGAAATTGCAGTCAATTTTCAAGGCAATGATATTACCTTGAATCAACTCATATCTCCTGACTCACCAGTGACAAATTTGTTACCCCTTGCTGACTTGTTACATAAGAAATATCTTAACATTGGTAAAGGACCGGTAGCATATTCTGAATGTAACTCTCACGATGAAAGATACTATATTGATAGAACGTTTCATCACCGAGTAATCATGAAACAGAACGTCTTAAACGACAGCATGAAACAAAAGTTTCCTGATTTACTGGCTAGCACTGAACAAGAATACAAACAATTCTGTCAACTGAATCGAGAAAGCAATGTGCATTGGCTGGAGAGAGACAAGTCAGGAAAACTCGTTTGGCAGCAGTCGCAAGGAAGCTTGAAAACGCTCCGTAAATATATTGATACTGACAGTGGGCACACATACACACCTGGTGATTTAGACAAGTTGTTGGAGCAAGCACAGCACCAGAGAGTGATGCTCATTTCTGATACAGCAGGGATGGGTAAATCCACCGTACTGACACATCTGTCTAAGAAAATCAAACAGAAGTTCCCAGCAAAGTGGGTGGCGAGAATTGACTTAAATGACCACACAGATGCACTGGAGGCACTGAAACAAAAACACATTGGTAAAGAGAAAGCGATTGAATTTGTATCGGAGGAACTGCTGAAGCTTAAACCTGGCTTGGAGACGGAATTATTTAAAAAGTGTTGTGAAAAAAAGCAAAAGGTAGATGTAGTAATAATGCTGGATGGTTTTGATGAAATCAGTCCGAGCTATAAAGAGACTGTCATTGCTTTACTGCAAGCTCTAAGGCAGACGGCGGTAGAACAGCTGTGGGTCACCACCCGACCGCATCTGAGAGAGGAATTGGAAGATGAGCTGCAACAGCTCTCCTACACACTGGAACCATTTTCTGAGGAAAATCAAGTCGACTTTTTGACAAAATTTTGGAGTCGAAAGGACTGTTTTACTGAGATGATGGAGAAAGAGGAGAAGGAAGTCAAGTTAGAAATTTATGCTAAACATCTAATTAAGGAATTAGCACAATCAGTCAGTGACAAAGACAAAGAGTTTACCGGCATCCCATTACAGTGCCGCATGTTGGCGGAGGCATTTGAAAATGAAGTTGAAACATTTTGTCAGTCAGCTGAATCCGTGCCTGAGTTACCGCTCAGTCTGAACTTGCTTGGGTTGTACGAAAGATTTCTGAACCGAAAGTATGAAATCCGTTGTAAGGAAAAGGATAAAATGAGGATGACAAATGTTGGTGTAGAAAAGACACGACAACTCATTGTTAACAATATCATAGCGAATCATCAGATA
>BLKM01000267.1:1396585-1574419 GCA_013340265.1 Coptotermes formosanus | reverse complement strand
AACAGTGGGCTGTAAAGTATGACAGGTCAGAACAGTGGGCTGTAAAGACAATACGAAGACTTAATGCGATTTACCGTTCACCGTGTCTTTCAGATGATATTCAAATGCGTAAGTACGTGTCCCTATGGGCCGAAACACGTTACAGTTCCTGCATAACTATGTACAAACAACTAATATAACTACCTGCAGACGATCCCAGCGGCCGCGCGGTCTAAGACCTAGGTCTACGCCGAGCGCTTGCTTGGATCGTGGGTTCGAATCCCACCGGGGGCATGGATGTTTGTCTTGTACAGTGTTTGTGTTGTCAGGTAGAGGTCTCCGCGACGGGCCGATCCCTCGTCCAGAGGAGTCCTACCGACTGTGGTGTGTGTCTGAGTGTGATCAAGCGAAAATAAACAACCTCGACACCTGCTGTGAGTAGGCAGAAGAGGGAAGGACTACGAAACGAAACTACCTGTAACAAACGGAAACCTTATAAAGTGGAAAGATAACGCAAGAACACTTTAATATGAAATAAACAGTCTGATGTTGACTTGTAACGTGTTTCTTTGCGACTTCCTGGGGTGTCAGTGTGAACTCAATTAGACAGAAATGGCCTGCCGCAGTGTTGTACCTCAGACGATGGCACGGGGGTGTGAACGCATGTTACTGTGTCTTACCATACCAGCATGAAACACAAACAGCCGTTATGTCGGACTACCGCATTGTGGTATGTGGGGCCATGTAGTTTGGTACAAGATCAACGTTTCGCAGGAAAAGAATGGTTCATCTTCAGGGCGCCATTAAGTAGCGTGCAATGAGACGAGTGCGAACGTCAGTCGCGACATACAGACAAGAATCCGGCCGGAAGACGTACGCGCCTTACTGCAGGATTTGAGGAAGCCCCGTGTGAAAAAATCACCCCATGTGTGCAGGAACCTGGCAAGTTCTTACTGGTTACCAGAAACGGAGGCAACGTCACAGTTTTGTCAAAAATGTTAAGTGATGAGGCACAACGACTGCTCACTCTGGTTAGCCTATCGAACTTTGGGTTCGACGTTCTTCGGTTTCTATGCAACAACCTACTCGAATTTCGAGTAAAAACTGCACGAACTATTCCGAGCGGGTGGAGAAATGAAACTGAATATGACGTGTTCAAAGACGACCGTAATTCTGCAGGTCAAGTCCAGTTTGCAGAGTTGGTGAAGCCTCACTGCTGACTGACCTCAACGAATGACTATACACCGTCAGACATTCTGGAACAGCGTTCATGTGTCCGACTTAGTGGTGACAGCCTGGGCCTTTCATGGAACGGCTGATGTAATGTTTTACTTTCGGCCCCAGTCCGTACCGCGCAGTAAACACACCCCGTCTCGGTTATAAAAATCAGCCAGTTAATGCTGTATAGGGAAATAATCGCTGTTTGTTCTGAGATCCACACAAAACACATAAACACACTGTGTGGGCAGAACGTAGAGTTTATGAATGTTACACCTGGCGGTATATAAAGTAACCACTGGACTTTAAAGGTTAAACATGTGGGTCGAGTCGAAACACAACTGCAACATCGGGGAGGAAGGGAAATACATTATAAACTGTCTATTCGTCCTGAAGTCGCATGCCCGCGTTCGAACCCCGAATGAGGACCGTCCAGCCCGTAGCGACTCGCTATACCGACTGAGCTACCCTGGTCAAGGCACGTAGCATTGAATAGTACTTGTCAATATCATTACGTCAAAATGACTATTTATTTATTTATTTATTTATTTATTGGATTTACTTTTAATTTAAAGGCGCAGAATATTCCGCCCACCTGAAAAACATCTAACAGTAAGTACTTAGTGTTCAAACATCAACATTTTCACTGGACAAGTCGTTTCTTAAGTCAGTCTGTCATGTCGAAGAAACATTAAAATTTCATACGATATTTGAGGCTTCCACTGAATTACTATTGTAAATTCGGGGTTTTCTGGGTTATTTCTTAGAATCGTTGGGTATCAATACCCATAACACTGGGCGCAGAAACCAGAAATATGACTCCGTTGGCATCCCCACATTCTTCTGACAGCGCCTATTATCACGTGGTCCTGCGCATAATACAAAGACTTTCTTCTTCAGAGAAAGAGCGATTTTGTTTCATATTGATGCCGAATATTTCCATTGTTTTTACAGAACATTTTGTTTCCATAGAAAATTACAGACGCATGAAGGAATTAGGAGAACAAATATAAGATAAAACACTCACTCGATTGCAATTTACATGAATTTTCTTTTTCGCTCCAGCAAGATATTCACTTATCTCCTACATTCGGCACCAGTCTGATGCTTCCTCAATGCAATTTTACTTTGGTCTGCGTAAAAAGAGACGCAATGCATCCGTGAAAAGCAAGACGTCCGAGACTGACTCATGATAAGATCCTTCTGTGGACGGCTGGCCTACAGACACGAGGCGCTGCGTGGATCGGGTTCCCAGTAAGAGCTTTCAAAAGGAAAAATTCGCGGCTATACAGCGGATCGTCCCGGCAAAGCAGTAGGGAGGGTACTGGTGTGTCTTTGCTGGTAAAAGCAGTGGCAAAAGGAGGACGATTGGGAATATTAAAATTAACCTACATCAAGCACAGAGACTCACTCACAGTTTATTTGAATACTTTTTTCCCTGACGATGGGCCGATAAGGCCCGAAATATGTAGCAGTAGCATGTTTTTAGACTTACTGTTATGAACCTGCAATATTGAGTGCATTTTCTTGGATAATATTAAAAAAAAGTCACAGTTTAATTAACAAGATGGCGAATGGCGTAGTCTGTGACGAAACACAAAGACTACAAGGCGTTCTTTACCTTCACAGTGGCATCAAATTACACGGCAAAAGCGTAAATGTAAATTTCTTTCGCCCATAAGGAGCGCACGGCTTTACCTGCACCGATTTCACAAACCCACGCATGCTCAGTATCATCACGCGCAGACCTCGCGTACCGAATTCCATCCAAGTCGTAACATAAACGTGCAAAGTACGGACAAAAACCCGCCTATGCTCCACGTAAAGCCTGGCTTTCAGTGCACCGAAGTTGACAAAACTCACTGTCACTGGATAATTCTTCATAGAAATCTCCTTACAGAATTTTACCCAACGCGGCGGAAAAATGTATAAAATATGGGCAAAATTCCGTTTTAGGTCGAGTGAAGTGTGCCCCTCACTGCACAGACTTTTCATGAAACTCGCAAACGATGACCGACATTTCGTACAGGTAATATTCTATATCGGTTTCACGCAAATCGGACAAGACATGGACTACTTTTCGTATACACATGCTCACACAGCGCACGAGAATGTGCCGCACGCTGTTCGTACAGACGTGCACACACACACGCGCGCGCTCTAACCATCTTACGAACAACAAACTCATGATGATCACATCAAATCATCGACCTCCACACAACGTCTTCTCAACATCTGACAATACGTGAAGCTAATTATGTCACTACACGAAACTTCCGCTGCTGGGGCCCGCATACGTCAGACTGTCCACAGCGCTAATCTGCGAAGACAAATAAGCCGTCATGCACACTCGCTGCACGGCCACACCTCGTTACCTTAGCAGACAGGCAAGTGTCATTAAAACAGCAATAAAGGCACAGACGGAGCAGAGCGGTCCGTCACATTAATGTCTTACCTTGAAGCACGGTAACGAGGCGCCTATCTTGACCGGGAACGCCCGACGCTGAACCACAGCCACAACACACACTCGTTCGTGCGCACGGGGGTTATAAATGAGGGTTACAAAACGTGATATGCAAGTTATCGTCAGTCATGGGGCACGTACAGCTAACAGTTCGCCTTCTGTGGCAATATTTCCTTGCATCTTAATGAACTGGTGGTCCACGTGGCAATGACACCTCGCTAACTTAAGCACTGCGTGATTCACAGCTTATTCTTCGCCACGAGGACAGAGTGTGAAACTCCCTGAAGGCAAAACAACATGTCAACCAGTGGAGACTGACGTGTCATTACAGAAGTAAAGCCTTTGGTTAGTAATCTAACGGACTAACTGAATGCAATAACGGTTTTTATTTAAAGGCACTAACAACTGTTCGTTTAAACAGAAGTTTAATGAAGATATATGAGAATGGAACAGGGAGATTGGCGCACAAAATGCGTGTAGAATGAAGTGCGTGATAAGGCGAACATACTGACGTAACGTACAATTGATTTAGAGAAGTGAACAGTCTACAGAGCAAGTCCGGTGTTGCGCTGTGACGTCGCACTGTATAACACGCACGCGCGCGCGCGCGCGCGCACACACATATTATACCGACAATACTAGAAGACACTTTGCAACGTGAACACCCTGACTGTGCCGAATGTGCGGTGACGTTTCTACTTGCGCCCGCAATTTTCAGTTGCCTAAATTTCACCCCCCTTTTGCATACGTTCCCTCTTGCTTTCATCCTTTCGTCTCCACTTCCCATCTCTTATCGTTCCCTAGCTCCTCTTCAGCTCAAACACCTTTCATCTCACCACTTGTTTCCGTTTCATGCCTAACCTCCTTTCTTATTCTTCTTACTCTACATTCTTTTAGCAGTTTCCTTGCAGCGATACAATTAAAGCAACTGGTAGAGATGTACAGAAATACACGTATCTCTGTGAATACATAAGGACATTTACTTTATTACAAATGCTGAAAAAATTTTAACTCCGGACAGACACCAAACACCCGTAAGAAGTCTGATTAGATATTTTTTACGTAGCATGTAAAATCATCTCTATTCGGCTTTTTGTTAAAATAGTCAATAGCATTTTGAATGAAAAGAAAGGCGTGGCTCTGTAGAGTGCAGCAAATGGCCCTGAAAGTGACTAGAAGAGTCAGACACTTAAAACGGCGGCTGCAACAGCTGTTGCTGGTGCCGCATTTTAGTGAAATATCGTGAATACGACTGCATGAAAGTGGGTTACAGTTATGTGAGAGAGACGCAGTTGCCGTTCTCCATATGCACACGAACAAATTGTGTGTTAAAGTGTCCCTATAGAATTGTGCATTTTTGTACAAAAATTGAATGCACAATGCGGGATAAGAATCAAGTCTTCTTGAACGCGGCCACGTTTCAATTGGTGAGTAATTACCGTCGATATGAAGGGCTGTAAGGCCATGGTCTTCAAAGCCAACAGTACAAGACGCTATTAACTCTGAACAGAAAGGCACTACTGTCCTTTGAAACGTCAGTTAGATACTCACTCAGCCACACAGAATAACACCCCCGAAGACTTGAATCTTCGTGTAATTAGAACACGATTGGTCATTAACCTTTTAAAGCCTAGCGGTAACTTTACGTACCACCAGGTTTAACATTAAAAAATTCTACGTGGTGCTCACATTGCGTTTATGTGTTTTGTACGGATCTCAGAACAAACAGCAACTTTTGCCTTATAAAACATTAAGAGATTGGTTTTTATAACCGAAGTGGAGAGTGTTTACAGCGCGGTACGCACTGAGGCCTTATATAAAACAGATACGCTTCGTCTTTAAAGGGTTAAAGAAAACAAAGATTTCTCTTCCAAGCGTGTCAGTACGTGGCTGACCCAACTGCACCATGAAACCACTCTGCGGATTAAAAACTACACGAGTCTGTAGTTTTACTAAAACCTGTCAAACAAGGCACTGGATGGAACCTGAAAAGAGGTTCCCCTGCCGGCACAAATTTGGTTCCGCAAACCGGAGGCGCTATGTGTCCGTTGCTGACCGCACGACGCTATCTACACGAGTCACAACGCAGTTGACGTCAGAACAAACACGAGTTAACACTACCGAACTTGAGCAACAATTTGAAATTCACTTTTAACTTCACAAAAACACTAACGATCCTGCTGCTGGCGGCAATAGCGACTGTTCGCCGTGCCACTCATACGAAATACATAAACACACTGCGTAAGCAACATGCAGAGACCGGAACGTTAAAACAGGTGGTGCCTACGGCGACTGTTGTGGTTCAGAGGATGAAAAAAGTGGAGGAATACGAACTGCACAGTTACGACAAATTCGGTCTGACGCAACAATTAACTCTGACTGTGCAGCGCACAGTGCACGGCTGAAATCCTTCGCGTGCGGTTGGCTTCTTGCTACTACAGGTGACTTGAAAGGAATTAATGAGAAGACACACCTGCAGCAGAAGCTTACATGGCGGACTTTCAGGAACACAGCACTGGGTGAAGCGGGTTTGCTATTTCGTAAACAGGCTTGTACGATACTCTTGCCTCCTCCACAACGTCGGGACCCGCTCTGCGACCCACGTAGTCTCGTACTCAGTGGGGACCTGGGGCTCTTTTGCCGGTGGTAAAGCGGCGGCGACGTGACTCTGACCACTCCCATTTAGTCCCGAGGTTACGAATGAGTGGAGATATACCTCAATTCATCTCAATAACTTCATGGCCTGTGCAGGAACAACTGTACGTTTATCTCAGGTATAAAGTGTTTGTGCTTTCAACCTATCTGAATCACGCAGAGTGTAACAAATTTCGCAAACTCAATCGACACGGAACGGACAATACTTTATTTATGGCTTTATGGAGACGTCACAGCCTCTAGCAGAAGAACCCTCGGTTCCTCGGCATCCTGCCACCAAGCGGTTTACACGGACTATGACTGGATATACAGCACAGAAAGAGGGATCGCTTATCGGTAGCAAGATTGTTCAGCTGGCAATGACGAACAAAGACGATGCCAGCCGAAACACGGTGATGACAAACTTGAACTCACCGAACGGAAGTCAAAACAGCACTCCCGATTGCCAGCCTAACGTATTTCCGACGTACTTACATCTCACTTGTACCCTGGCACACCCCACTTTACTTAGCTTGGTGAGGCCTTTTGTTTTTATGGCAACGGGATGGGACTGGCCTCTAATGAGGCCCTGCACTGTCTATTCCCCAGACGACACATAATTGACTATGGGCAACTGGCGGAATGAAAACTGACAGGGAAGAACTGAAGTGGCCAGAGAAGAACGTTCTTCCATTGACAGTTTGTCTGCCACAAATCCCACACGGACGGGAACGAAATTAAAACAGGGCGTTCACGATTGAAAGTCGACTACTGTCTACCGATGGATTTTTGTGAGGCTTACTTCCGTAACTTTGCGGCCACTTTGTAAGTGTACAGTAACCGATCAGCCACGCAGCTGCAGCTATCGCCAAGCCCACTGACTAGTCCCGACGCTGCTTAAGTACTTTATGACAGGCGTCTCGTCGTATTACGTACCTTTACGACAGGCGTCTCGTCGTATTAAGTACCTTTACGACAGGCGTCTCGTCGTATTAAGTACCTTTACGACAGGCGTCTCGTCGTATTACGTACCTTTACGACAGGCGTCTCGTCGTATTACGTACCTTTACGACAGGCGTCTCGTCGTATTACGTACCTTTACGACAGGCGTCTCGTCGTATTACGTACCTTTACGACAGGTGTCTCGTCGTATTAAGTACCTTTACGACAGGTGTCTCGTCGTATTAAGTACCTTTATGACAAGTGCCTCGTCGTTTTAAGTCCCTCTTCGCTGAGTCATCGTGCCTCCCGGTGTTATGTAGAATTTATTCAGGGGTGATTTTTCCGTACTGAGGCACGGAAGGCTGAAAGGCAAATAACTTGACCTTGAGACAGAAGGCAAAGGCTTGTTCAATGTCCATTCGCCTGTCCATATTTCGGGTTACTTCAGCTTTCTCCTGTAGAGGGGCACATTAATTTCCTTCCAAATATCGAACGGCCCTCCCTCCCAAAAGCAGCTGCAGTCATAACTTGTTCTGCTTTGAAACTCGTTTCTAAACTTCTTAGAGCTCCTTAAACCGTACAGTCTGATAAAATATAGCTGACGTTGCAACTTCTTTCCATCGGACGCGTGAGGAAATAAAAACTTTGGGGATATTTTACTTAGCTAAGAAGTTCGCAATTAGGTTCAGACTTTGGAAGTTCGCAGGATGATAACTTTCACTCACAGCGAGTGCCCTTAGTCATTCGATACCTCTTCTCGTCCCGACTGATCCTGAAGAGGAAGGCAATACGAGCCTCCGAAACGTCTGTGTTTACCACTGCACACGGCGTGACATCCCGGAAAACTTCGATCTTCAGCAAGACCGCTGCGACAGCCCCAAACCCCTCACGTTACTGTACAACAGTCTCGGCGCAACAGCAAGACCGCTGCGACAGCCCCAAACCCCTCACATTACTGTACAGCAGTCTCGGCGCAACAGCACCTGTAGCCCAGGTATTTTCTGATCGCGTGTCAACAGGCAATAAATGAGTGCAATAACTTTCCACCTGTTTTCTACAGCACTGTCTGCAAGTGATGGTACTGATTATTTCTATTATCTGGTATTATTTGTAGCCTGATGTCCTCCAAGAACCTTTAAAAGCAGCGGTCTCTTTCGCCCTGGAAGCAGAAGCACGGAGCAGTCTCTTTCTCCCCATCTCGTGAAGAGCTTAAGAGTGTGTGGAGCTCTGTCTCCGCACCCCATCAAATCCGACTGCATCTTGCTGTATCTCATGTATGTCCATAAGTGACAGTCACGTGTTCGTAGGCCCGACATGCAGTGACAAACAGACGAAGCCTCTCCCACCTCGTCAGATTAACCTTCCCAAGGTGCACTTTGCGGCTACAGACGAAGTTTGGACGACTGAAACTTGCAGTGTGACAGTTACACCCCGCACGATGAAACAGTTGGCGTCAATTACTTTAAAATTTGTTTCGAATTTATTTTGGACTTGTTCAGAGTCACAAATAACCTATCTGTAAACAAACACTCGACTGTGTTCGGTAAGTATATGGGCTAGTGATCGATCAATGCGCCACACTTATTTGTAAACAATGGAACGGCCGGGGACAGACAATTTCTGTGAGTTTTTTTGTATATACAATAAAATGATGGGCGCCATTACGTCCGTCTGTCTGTATGCACGTTTCGCCTGCGAAACTGCTTCAAGAATTTTCATAATTTGAGATTTGAATTTCTGGCAAAATAAGTATCGAGATATTGCCCCCCCCCCCCATTTTGTGGCGTAACGCTAATTCTCTCTTCTACCCCAAAGACAGAAGAACCCGATATCTCCTAAATGTATCTATCTAGTAAATTCTCTTCTCTGCCCTAAGAGAGGCACAAATTTCATACGCAACGTTGTCATTTATCTGTCAAATTACGCGGTGTCACATCCCGAAACTCTATAAATCGAATTTCGGTAACGTTTTATGCCGCGTTTTAAAACCAAGAATTTTGGGAAAATGTATTTCGGTTAACTAGGCACACCGGTAAAATCACGACTATTTTATTTTTCATGTACCTTCGCCAGTTTTCTCAACAGTCATTCGCTCTAAGGTTGAGGTGCTGCGTGACATCAGACGTACAGTTCGTGAACATCTGTGGCGCCTAGGGCTCACCTCGAATATTTTCTGCCATGCTTGATGTCTACAAACAAGTCGAGTCATTTCTGAGTGTATGCTGTCGAGTTATCTGCAACTAACGCCATGCAGCAGAGTTCCTCTTGAACAGCCAGCAGTTCCTCACAGCCAGTCATGAAACTCCCTGCATTTTAAGGCAACCGAAGTTTCTTTACCGTCATCACAAGAGCCCTCCACTTCTCCGTATCCAGAGCCAGATCAATCCAGTCCACGCCTCCGCATCCATTTTTCTCAAGACC
This sequence comes from Coptotermes formosanus, assembly GCA_013340265.1. NCBI lineage: Eukaryota > Metazoa > Arthropoda > Insecta > Blattodea > Rhinotermitidae > Coptotermes > Coptotermes formosanus. The sequence continues at coordinate 1,564,761 of BLKM01000267.1, read as the reverse complement.
CATTTCAATATTGTCCTACACGTACGCACAGGCGCTACATGTGGTTTCTTTCCCTCAGGTTTGGCCAACCAGAACCCCGTATGCACCTCTCCTCTTTCTCCCATACGCGCCATATGCTCCGCCCACGTCACTTTTTCTAATTTGATCATCCGAATTAATACTTGGTCAGCAGCGCGCTCTGCATCGCGATTAACTTGTGGAAGAAATATTTTTACTTACAATGGAATAATATCAACTGCTATTACATATGGAAGGTAACTATACATAAAACGCACAAGACCTACGTATTTCCTACATTTCAAAATCCCACTCCACTCCTGAAATATTCACTCCTTAGTACAAAAAGGGGTGTTGCACATTACGTCTTGTTTACATACTGGCCACGAGATTCCAGTTTATACACTTCAACGTGTCCATTAGCTTTATCCCTACGGATAATATTAAAATGCGCAACGGGTTCCTTCTCGAAATATTTAGGTACGTACTAAGTATTCAGAAATAAATTCTGCACAGGGCGAAGTATCTGTGTACTTCTGTACATTGTAAGTCTGAAATCACTTTGTAAGTTATTTTATACGAGACCAGAACACTGCGGGTAAGAAACTAAGATTTCTTGGTCAAGGTCTGGACACAGCTGTTGAACTAATCCTAGGAAATCTTACAGGCAGCCGCGAAAGGGTCGTGCGGAGGCCCAGTGTCCCACTGACCCTGGACACTGGGGAAACATCACAGTCAGTAGCAGTAAAATGGTGACCTTGAACATATGCACTAGTGATGCAGCGACCATGTCAGTGGCAACTGTTTAGTAAAATATCACGATATATTATACGTACAACACGATCATAACGCTGGGCAAGCGTAAAAGCGAAGAAAATATAAAACTTACGCAGTACCACGCAATGTTGCCTGTTGCGCAGAAAATCAATATGGCACGCAGAAACTGACAAAGCGGTGGCAGGAACCCGAGAATGGAACAAGCTAGTGCGTCACAGAACTGCCTCCGTTATTGGAAATATTGATAATATCCAAGCACAGAATGTCAAGAGCTTTCCTGGAATGATCACCACAGAATACAACGTCACAGGATCACCTGGGGACTGAAGGGGTCGGTATTCACCAGAGCAACAGGGCAAGGCACCAGCCAACGCAGCATGTGGCTGTCTGCATGCAAAGACAGAAGCAAGACGGTACGACAGGCAAGGAGCATGACACCGGTACACTTGCGACCAGCGTTCATGCTACGCACCACGGACACAAAAACTGGGGTACGGGGACTCGCGTCCAGCTGCACTAACTCTTTAAAGACGAAGCGTATCTGTTTTATGTAAGGACTGAGTGCGTACCTCGCTGTAAACACTCTCCACTTCGGTATAAAAACCAATCTGTTAATGTTTTATAAGGCAAAAGTTGCTGTTTGTTCTGAGATCCGTACAAAACACATAAACGCAATGTGGGCACCACGTAGAATTTTTTAATGTTAAACCTGGCGGTACGTAAAGTTACCGCTAGGCTTTAAAAGGTTACCCACCAAATACCATTCACACCTTTACCACTTCTTGTGCCTGAGTTACCACATTTATAACACCCTGTGAAAAGCACAAATGATGAATTCCATAGTTACAAACGCCTGGCGAGTCTCTCGGTCATTCTCCCCCTCACAAGCAAGTATGCACCTCCTAACAGCCTCACAAAGCCTCCAGCACTTGGAGGCAACAGGCCACGTGTTCTGCCCACATAATGTAATCTCTTCACTTTAAACCTTAACGCTGTATACAGCAGACTCGATAGCGAAAGATTTGCAGTTAGAAAGAATCTTCCATTCGCCGTTTTACAGCTGAGCTTACATTCACTGTAAAAGCAATTTTAAATTCGTTTCAGACGTTCCAACATACCTGAAAACCCAGAAGACTTCTCGCCATATTCCGATTGATCCTGCAGGGCCACTTTCAAATCCAACCACACTTCCGGTCCTTCTCGATGTAACCAACAATAGCTTGCGTACATAAGCGGCACAAGTACTAGACACCACATGACCAAACACTCTGCAGTTGCTGCAAGGGTCTCCATGCGAAGAATGTACCAAACTGGAACAGTCTGCACAATGTCTACGCTTCTAAATCCCGTAATGCAGCACGCTAGAGGAAAGGTCTTAATTGTGTGAGTAAAGAAAAACAATATACGCGTACGGCTACGTCATTTAAAAACACTCTTCCGTCCTGCAACGGAGTCACATTCGCATATTTAATTATTTGTGCCTGTACATAATAAGTTGTTTCATAACCTCTACCCCAACTTCAAATTCTTCTCTAAATAAAAAGAGCTAGAAAGAAATGTCAACTAACACAGCTCTGTGATCGACTCACGTGCAGTTATTCCCACCAGCAAGCACATAACCTCAGTTCAATTTCTTCAACGTTATACCGGATGGCGCACTTACAAGTGGCCTCTACCCGCGCAGTCTATGCTTCCACACACCTCGTGTCACCACTAACTCATCCACTGCTGCTTCTTTACTGCTGACAGACGTGCAGCAGCAGTGCCCGGATGTGGGGGCGGGAGGTACCCCCAGCATTTGCTACAGCTGAAAGATACGGGTTACCGTTAAATGCGGCAATCTGTACCTCCCCATTTATTCATCCGATCGAACAGACCACTCCCTTTCACTCGCATCTTGCAGACCTAACATAACTGCAGTACATCTTTGTGTACAAAGAACAGAAACGAAAAAAACTGCCTCGTATAGGCTGTGCTGAAATTCTTTGGTGTTTTACTTTACCGTTTTAAATCCTATACGCAGCCTGATGGCGGTTCAACTACGAGCCTGAATTACCTAAAAGTCAAACCCAACTATAATTTGTTTAATTCCATGAAACGGACCTCTTCTTGAGAAGCCGATATTTCCTCAACTAGTCAAAAAATTCCCACGTTTTATGGAATCCGAGGGTTCATTACCGTATTCAAAAACAGCCCGACACTTGTTTCTATCCTACCCAGATAAATCCAGTTCACGTTCTGCCATCCCATTTATTTAAGATCCATTTTAATATCATCCTTCCATATACGCTTTTTCCTCCAAGTGGTCTCTTTCCTTCAGCTTTCCCCACCAAAACCCTATATGCATGTCTCCCCTCCCCAATTCGACGCACCTCGATTTGATCACCCGAATATTGAAATTTTATCAACCCTAATAGTCACAGGGGCTTAACAAACTGCAGGCCGAAGCACTTCACGAAATGAACAAATGCTGCTCGTATGCAAACAAACCGTGCAGTGTTACAGCATTCTGCAAGTTTTATAATATATGACATGGCGCATACGTTAAAAAGCACAATATGTGAAACAAACTCAGAATCCAAAGCCATTACAGGTCAAGTTAACCAAAGGTAAAATTTGAGCATGGTACCCAACGAATATATTTATACACCTACATTGCTAGTATTCGGTTTGCGTGTTAATTACATACGTAAAGAATGCTTAAACATCTCGGAATATCAAAATTGATGCTGGTATCGTACTGTACAGCATTTCACATTCTTGAACAAACCGAATGTAGTAAAACTTCATATCAGTCAGGAGTCGGGAGGGAAGCAAGGACGGATACGCGAACAGAGGGACAACAGAACAGGTGCTCAAAAACTGACACTTCGCCGTTCAATTAAAGTTAAATAACCTTACTTTAAAAATTTTAAACAACACTACATGGGAATAAGTGCGTATCTGTAAACAGACACAATGACGACGGTGTGACCATGTGATAAGGAACACATGCGCTTTTCCTCTCTCTCTCTCTCGCTCACGCTCACACTCACACACACACACACACACACACACACACACAGAGTGGCTCGCTAACGTGACACATAATAGAAACGGACGGGTGGCGGACAATCGATGTTTTACCGTATGGCAGTTCTGTTGCAGCATAGACTGAAACGCAAGCCCGTTTAAAGTAACTGAAATTGATTATTGCGTGAAACAAGACAACCAACACGGCACACGGTCACAAACGCGTCTGTTGGTTAGCCTTCCTATATTTTGCGGCCTTCTCGGCCATGGCTAGGGATACCATTCCTTACCACAAGATCACCAAAGCATGACGTGTGTTTGACTACAGTAAACATAACGTATCCTGATGTTTTCAGCGACATCAGTATACACTATACTGCATTTATTTTTAGTGTGACCAAACATACGGCAGTCTTGATGACATTCTACGGTACTAAACGCTATCCCTGAGGATGGTCGAGAAGGCCGAAACATGTGGCACAGGTTAAATAGCAAATTTATTCATGAAAGCGTACTGCGTTGGTCGCGTTATTTGATAGAACTGGAGTACAGAGTTAAAATGCGTTACAAAATAATTCTTACATGATTAAAGAAAATGAATTTGTTGGATCTGTCACTGTCTTCAATACTGATCAGCCCCAACGAACGGCTGTTAATGAGGCAAACCCCCTCCCGGAACTGCGCCATGCATCACTGAGACCTTGTTTTCACAGTTCCCAGCACGTTAAACCAGCAACACTTTCACTTCACTGATCAGAACCGACACTAACACATTCACGCCAAAGTACCGGCAAATCTCATTCGCAAAAGGTTAACAGTCGTCCAACACAAGGCGGCAACAGGCAGTTCAGTCTGCACTTAACACTAGTGAGGCGCACTGCGTTTTCTGTTTGCTGTACAGGTGCCTACAGCGCATGGGGAGTACAAACGAGGCACGTTCAATTTACTGATTGCTAGTTAATTGGTTCAGTATTATCAGCACTGTCACACAACAACGGAGCAGTGCAGCATTCACTGTAACATCACCGCATAATCAGTTCGAATGGAAGCGCAGCTGTCCGCAGGTTCGGGCGTTCTACGTGGTTTTTATTATGACCGGTGGTGCAATTAATAGTACAAATAAATATGCTGTCAGGTTTATGAAGCGTAAACAGCACACAAGTCCGTTATTGCTTACGAAATTTTACGTTTGTGTGTTTCGTTACCCAATGTTTATCGACTCTTTACATCAAGCTGCTGCCTTAAACGTGTGTCACAAACTCTGGAAGCAATGCTCTCTGTTCTGCACGATCCTTAAATATCTATCCTATCAAGTTAAGACACAATTCAGCTACTGGAATCTGGACCCTTTTCCTGAGCCAGTTCAATCCAGTTACCAGCCCAAACCCTTCACCCATACATTCAATGTCAATATTAACTTCCATTTAAATCTACCAATCAAGTACTTCATTCAGCTATCTAGTTACATAAACTAATTACTGATTCACTGCGCCACTAGCAGCTTCTTTAGCGACGTTCCCACAGATCATGTTACACGGCGTGCAGTGACAGAAATATGAACTGGGAAGCACGTCACTGCTGTTTCCAGCTATCCATGAACTTGTCAGGGGTTGCTGACGAAATATGAACTGGGAAGCACGTGACTGCTGTTCCCGGCTATCCATGAATTTGTCAAGGATTAGTGACGAAGTCCACAGAGCATCTGAATCAGATGGCCAAGGTTTGGAGACCGACCCTCCCCACACGAGGCAGGGCTGCGGACAGTTCATTCTTAACCAACGTTCGGCAGTGTGGCTTCCAGTCAATGTTGTCTGCACGTCTTGCACATCCATCGGTAGGTCCTTCACTTAATCGGTGTAACACTGTTACGTACACGGACATCACAAACACTGCCTACGTTAGGCACACCCCACTTAGATAAATACCCACGCAGATGTTTTAGTGCGCACAGCAGCACTCCAGTCACACACGACGGTTCACATATTATTACAGCCACACGTTATTGCGTGTCCTCCAGTCTGCAGAGATTTTAGCGTCACACGTGCATCGATTTTTAATACAGAACGAATTCCCCGTGTCAATCAGAATTATATTTACAGAATCCAGAAATCTACAAAATCTCTAAAAACGGGGCATGAGACACTTTCCGCTACGTTGCGTGGCCAATCCGATGTGCAGTAAAGATATGGTAAGCAGTTCTCACTTCATTTATGCGTTAAGTTTTAATATCAACCGAATATCATCTCTGAAGTCACAGCACAGCCTAAGTCCAATTCTGCATTATATTTATTCCAACCAGTCGCCCATACATTAATAAATAACTATTTATCATTCTGTAGTAATTTCTCCCACATGTTTCGGCAACAAGTTGCAATAAATACAGCACACTCTTAATCCACTGCAGGGAATCTGTGCGACATTAGAACTGTAGTTCTGTTAGAAGCATTTTAAAGTCAGTTCCCTCTCTCCGGCTTTTGAAGCCTGAACACAAAGTGGGGGACTCTAGGGACGAAGATACGTGGACGTACGTTACACAGCGACATAAGGACGGGTAAATAAAAGTGCAGATGTTTAGAAACAATTAATTTTATGCGGTCCTTACGAAACAAAAAAAAAGCCTCATGTCCAGAACACGTCTGCCTGCCTGCCTGTAACCTAGCATTGGGAGTCTTTTCACGAAATTTCGTATAACAGTCCCTTACAAAGAGCTGCCGTCCAGCAAGCGCAAGTTTCGTGAAAATCGGCTTACTGATAGCCGTTCTTTACTGATTGGTTGACACGAGTTTAAAAGGCAAGTCCCCCCTTTCTGGACCGATTTTGGTGAAACCACGTACAGAGGGCCTCCACGCAGTGCCGTTGAGCAAATGTGAGTTTCGTGAAAATCAGCTTAGTACAAGTTTTATTTTATTTAAGGGCGTGAATGAAATTTTGTCCGCAATTTCTCTATTTTTCATGCGATTTTGTGGGGGGGGGGGCCAGTACAAGAAACGTCTAGAAAACTTGAGTATTATTTAGTTTAGTGAAGACTGGCGCACTGACAGGCACGCTTCACGTACAGAAACAAACGCATATCCACACGCGTCACTTGCACTGCCCGCCCGGTTTGCTTGCACTGCCGTACAACAGCCCGGCACAAACCCTTTGCACCATTTATGAAATCTGCTAACACCAGCGCCTGGAACGGTCATAGTTCCTTATCATCTTTCATAAAATTACATTTACACGTGTACAGCACAGAGGTGAGATGTGCGGGGGCGTTAAGGTGCAAATCCATGCATTTTTAATGTCGGCGTTGTATGAAGGTGAACGTGTTTGTTCAGAGCAAGGCCCAACGTCCTTACCGGGTGTCTTATCACTCTCCTTCACGGCCTTGGATCCTACGTGTTCAAAGGCCAGCAAGTCTGAGGACAGCGACAGCGGCAACTTAATTGCGTAACTTTAAAGTACTTCGGGGTAGTGGCTGTGTTCCGTGAACAAGACGCACACCACATTCAACACGTCAGTACAGCAACACACACTACCAGCAGAATGCACTGACGTTGCTGGCAGCTTTGAAGTATTTTCTGCGACATTTCAAGAACCGGAGTAACTCACGCGACATGTACTGACTAGGCTACGGGCTAGGCGACTCGGTAAACGTGGTTCGATTCCCCACAAAAGCAGAGGTTTTTCTCCTGTCCAAAGCGTTCGGATCGAACCCTAGGCCCACCCAGCTTCCTGTTTCTAGGGTAGCAGAGGATCTTTCCTTGGTGGTAACGTTGCCAGGCCGTGAGCCCCTGCCACTTCCATCTACTGTCGAGTTTTTGAACGTGTGGATTTACACTTCCACCATCCAATACACTTTCATGCCGTTGATTACTGTTGTTACCTTAAAGTACAAGATCGAAACGTGAATATTTAAACTCGACTAGTGCTCTGTTTAATGACATCGCCTGTGAGTGCTGAATATCCAAACACGACCATTACGAGTAACCTGCAGTCCCATTACAGACAAGACAATGGATTAATGCAACAGAATATGTCTCACCAGTGCGCTGTGTGGACACATGAACACAAACTGTGAACTGCAGTGGCGGTATTAGTTTCCACAGCTTTTGTTGTGACCATTATAAAAACTTCCGACACGGAATCAATTACCAACACGAAGTAGAAACTTACTTTCTTGTTCGGGTGTTTGTACACACAGCAATGAGCCCCCATCTCGTCAGGGTAGAAGCATGTTCGGAAGGTAATGCCTTTCTGCCTCTATTCTCAACAAAGATTAATTAATTTCCAGGAGCGTGCGAGTATTATTAACACACAGAGTACACTCGTTTTCGTCCATAAGAGACCTTCTCACGTAACGATAGCAAGAACAAATGTATGGGAAGCACCATTTAGCACATATTATTATTGTCATTTGGGATCTGAAGTGAAACGAATGGCGAGAAGGCGGTTGGTTGGTGTTAATCAAGGAGGATTTTAGTTCGGGCACGGAAACTAATTGGTGTAACTTAATTATCTTGCGCAGTGAGACGCGATTTGCATACTTAAAAGCGGCTTTGCATAGATTGACGTGCAAGTGTGTAGTCGGATTCCGTGACGCATAGACTTCATACATCGGCTGAGGGACAGTTGAGGAGACTCATCTGATTAGGACAGGTCAGTCCGCAGCCAAACAGTGATCAGGGGTACGAAGTATCAACGACACAGGCTGAGAATTGCATCCCCCCCCCCCCCGTGCTACATATCGCTGCTCCACGTAATTTACACCGGGCCGTGGACAACTGAGAAAGTATGCAGCCCCGTAAATCCTGAAACTATTTACATTCCTACACACACACACACACACACACACACACACACACACAAACATACACACGCACGCGCACACACACACACACACATATATATATATATATATAACGCCCCTGCTGACAGCGATAAATGTGCTGCCAGCTGACGACCTCGTCATGACTTTCCTCCGGACAGACCTGGGTTCGAAACACACAACGTTATATTTACGGTTCCCAGCATAATAGGATGACATTTCTTCTCGATTCCCCTGTCATGCCTTACAGAACAAAAACTACACACAGTATTAACATCTGCAAAGAGAAAACTGCAAGGAAAATCTGCAAATCTAACTGCACATCGTTGTTTGATCCTTATGAGACGTAGGACTGCTTTGTGGCTGCCTCTTTGTAGGTGACTTAAACTTAAGATGGATCATTTAGTTACACGATTACTGATTAACAAACGCACTTGGGATGATACTGTACAACCCCCAGTACACGACCAACATTCTGCTTAGCTTTTCTTGCTCTAACAGGCATCAGACTAATCACATCACCGATCCTTGCATGACAGTGTAATATGTATATAGCCTATTTCCGTTCGTAATACGTTCTGGGCCGATCCCAGTGGCCGCGCGGTCTAAGGCGTGGGTCTGTGGCCGAGCGCTTGCTGGGATCGTGGGTTCGAGTTCCACCGTGGGCATGGATGTCTTCTCTCTTGTAAGTGCTGTGTGTTGTCAGGTAAAGGTCTCTGCGTCGGGCTGATCACTCGTCCGGAGGAGTCCTGCCGAGTGTGGTGTTTGTCTGAGTGCGATCGTGAAGCCTCAACAATGAGGCGGCCCTGGCCCACTGGGGGCTGTTGCGACACTGAAAAGAATACGTCCTAGCACATACAAAACCGCTGTAAAGTTTGCATCTTTGTTTAACAATCGTCAATTTTGTTGAAGTGTCAAATACCGTCATCGTTATAACGAGAACACTTAAAGAGTGTGTCTGGTAGGCAAACTTCTTCTGCACAACAAATGGCTGTGGAGTCACACCTCCCCGTTCTCCTTACCACCATACCTACCCCTGATGCAATCAGAAACACTGCCAAAGCCGCAGTGACGTGCGGGAAACCTGATTACGAATTTCATCATTAATTTTCAACGCGCTGACCTTCGTATCGCTGTAAAGTGGTTTCCAAAATACCTAACTGTGAGTTATTGTGCGGTATCTCGTAAACAATGCATGCACCTGTGCATAACTAACCTGTGCACTGAGCCGATACACGCAATTACAGCCCTGTATAGTCTCTGCGCCATTTGTCTGGAAGTGTAAAACGCGCAACCCTACGCAAAGGTTATAGAAGCAGGCCTTTCAGTTACTACAGAAAACACGCAAGAACAGGATTCTGTTTAAGAACTCTGTGAGTCACAGTCCTTCCTTAGAAGCTAGCAGTTTCTCAGCTGGTCACTGAATTACCCTCCGTTTAGTGGAAACGCACGTTCCGTCACCATGTTCACCACAGCCTGGCATCTGTCCCTATCCTGGGCCATACGAAGCCACTCCACAACCTCCTGTTGTGTTTTGCTGACATGTTTTGACATTATTATCCCTTCTATGCTTAGTTCTTCCAAGCTGTCTTCCTTCAGTTTCGGCACTTTTGAGGGTTACTGTTTCACCCGATCACACCCAATGATACATATACAAACGGTAGGGCTCCTCTCGAACATTGCTCAGCCGGACGCAGAGATCTCCTGACAACACAAAACACACACAAGAGACAAACATCCATTCCCCCCGCTGGATTCGAACCCGCAATCCCAGCAAGCGAAGGGCCAAAGACGCCTTCTTTTAAACGAAAATGAATTTTATATTTAGGTAAGAACAGTTACCGGCTACAGGGCCGCGCCCACGTAAGACACGCCATGGTAACAGAAGGTAGGCACATGAGCCTACAGGGTGTTCAAAAACGATCGCTACACCAACTTGTACTACTTAGAGCAAGGTTAGGCCTAAGGTACTATAAAAACACACCTTCTGCAGGATCAACCGAAGAAGTGTTTCAAAGGTAGCAATGTTCAAGGTCAGTGTTAACAGCTGCTCCAGTAATGTCAACCGCCATTACACCTCCTGCCACACACTTTGCCAAATATCGACAGCAGTATTTACATGGGCCTCTGTGATCCGTGTCTGCAGCTGTTGTGCTGACGTCAGCAACAGAGGGACATAAACAATGCTATGCAACCTGCAACATTTCTTGTTCTGCTTGACCGCTGAAGAGGAAGGAACTGCAGTCGTTCGAAATCTGAGAACCACTGACACCATAACACAGCGTCATTAGACGTCTTGTGGTTGAGATTTCAGAGAACACAGGGCGGTGGGTGCGGGATGGCACTCTGAACTTCTTACTCTCGAACCCAGCCAGTGACAATGTCACAGCGGTGCTGCTGAATATTCAAGCCTTCTCTGATGTGATGTCATGTTGACAGGACTACAGTAGTTTCCGACGCTGCTGGACTGTCTGAAGATGGAAGGACGGCACTGCGATCCTTGGAAACGTCGGGAACCATTCGCCGAAAGAAAAAGCCTCACATTCCAGAAGACCTGAATCCTTGGTCAATAACTATTTGCTTTCACGTAATTTTATCTGTGCCACAATTTAAACAAACACGTTTATAACCGTAACAGAACGAGATAAACAAATATTTACTCTCACACAAAAATTCTACGATATTAAACACGTATGTGATATTTCCTGCAGAACACAAAGTTCCTACCAAATGTTTACAGTGTCTGTCTGTCTGCATGTATGTGTGTATGTCTGTAGCGTACAGGTGTCTCGTCTTTGCTTACGTAAATGCAAAGCCAACGCACTTCCCGGCACAGAAAATCGATAGGGCAGCACAATACTCCGTGCGGTGGGCGAAATGAAACGAAGGCTGTGGTGTATTAGCATATGGGATGTCTTAGGGGTACGCAGCAGGAAGACAGCAACGCCAGACTTAGTGCTTCATGGTGTGTCAGAGTCAGCAACAGCAGTAACACGTAAGGCCAAGCTTTGGGTTACAAATGCAGGTAATAAAACGTATGTTAATTTAGTGTTCGCTACTACACAGATCAGTATGGCCGTCATCTCGTATCATCATCATCATCATCATCATCATCAATATCAATGATATGGCTGTCTGTAAGCGCTGGTCGCGTAGAGGGATTACTGCTAGCCTTCGATGTTAATATATTTGTACGGCCACAAAGACGTAAAACACAGTACACATTAGGCGTGAAGACATGCGCCTACAGGCTAGGCCACACACTCATAGGCTCTGTATGGTGAAATTACATCCTTCACGGCCTCTAACTTCGTGAGACAAAATATCGTATTCTACATTTTAAGTGTCTGGGAAAGAAAGCACAGAAGAAAATGTATGAAGCTTAGACAGACGTACTGCGTGAGAAACAGAGGGACTTCCACAGAAACTGTAGCACGTTCTCGCGTTTTACAGCACAAGAACTGCTGTCATAAAGGGTGTATATTTTTTATACGATTCAGCACAATTCTCAAAATGACGACCCCATATCAATTGGTGTTCCCACCTCACAAGGCTTTGTGTCTGGTATACTGTCACTACCAACTGCAGAAAATTACAGTTTATGCGTTTCGGGTGACTTCTAATGCAGTAACGTTTGCTCCAAATTTCGAGAAAACCTGTCATATGTTTGAAAATATAAGCGGTAAACACTCAGTTTGTATAACGCATAATTCCATTTCGTTCCAAAAAAAATAAAGAATTCCTAAAAGTTACCAAAATTATATCGAAAATTCTCAAATCGAATCGGTGGTGACGTCACTGGGCACGGCCGCCGCGCATGACATCATGCCGGAAAACCGTCGCAATAGCGCTGCAGAAACGTTATGGCAAATTGTGAATCCTATTTAGTGTCCGAACGCGAACGCAGAAGTACAGGGCGTCAAATGCTTCTGGAACACCGTCCTGGCAGACCGGTGCAACACACTGCAGCGTACTTGCCAACAGCACGACTGGCCGACAGAGGACACCATTCGTCCGCGCTGTACTCCAGATGATAAGAGTGATTTAGGTTCGAATTGCTATTTCTCTCTCACTCTCGCTCTCTCCCCTCCCTCCCTCCCACCCGCCCTCCGTACACACCAGACTTACACGCGATTTCATCTTTCCTGGCCAGTGAATGAGGCACTAAGAGAGGGAGAGTTGAATGAAGTCAAGGGAGAGCTGCATGAATAGATACAGAACTAGCCTGGATATTTCTCGATCGAGAACTGCTGTTGTTGGTTCGGAGCTGAATGAAATGCTGGGTTGTTACGGGGGCTACACTGAAGCTGTTCTGTGCGCAGCACGATAAAAACTATCTACCGTTAAAAACGTAAAGGTAAAGGTGTCCCGTCATTGGCCACACAGGCACAAAGGGCAGGCACAGCTATACTCCGCTCATATTCTATCCCGGCGCTAGACGTGGGTCGTGGTTGGCGTCACGCGCCGGCCGATTTACCACCGGGAAACAAACCCCGTATCCATTATACAGCAGGCTGTATCTACAGTTACTGAATTAAAAACGTTAAAGTAAAGCTGCCGGCCCACAAGAGGCTCGAACCTGGCAGTGGTGATGCCGACATGTTCGTGTTATAAAATACACTGCGCAAAATCGCAGCCGTGCCCTGTGCGTGCCAACTACTTCACTTATTTTCTGTTTCGATCGGTTTCGTCAGAAGTGTGCATGGCTTTGTCTTTAGCGTTGTTATGAACGGAACACGTGACACGTGGTTAGTGTAAACTGGCAAATGCAATGATACAGACTGATATGTGACATTATCTATACCTTTCTGTCAGCAGTCAGGCCGGAGATGAGATATCCTACCCGCACTGTCAATGTCGACGCTGTTCTCGTCAGTCGAGGACAGTTGTTTTAACTTACGACCAAGGAAGGTGTCTTGAGTGATAACGACTGTATGTTGAAGTGTTCTGGAATCACAGCTTCGAAACCGACTACACCTACTGCAGTACTTAGTCTGGTTTCCCATTCCCTCTACACAAACGCAGCGTGGTACCCTCCCGTGTCCTGCAATCTGCCTGCAATTCATCACAAACCACCAATAACCATTTGACGCCATACAGGCCCGAATGTAACTGACTACACCATCCTACACCACCGTCACGTGATCTACTAATACTTAAAGCAATCCCACTACACGCCTGGACACACCCTTACGGTTCCAGGAGGTTAAGGTTCCCTATTTTTAGAAAATCGGCACATGAAGGTCGTAAGGTTGTCAGCCCCCACGCATCGGCCGCCTTTACCCCCCAGGAAATATTCCTGGTACTCATTTCTGTTAGAGGCTGAGTCGACCCCAGGGCCATAGTGCGGCCGGAAGCATTCTAGAGGTACAGGCCCTTAATTACAAGAAACGTGGACGATACGCACTATCGATATTTTGCTCTTGTTTTATAAAAGTAACGCCGCAGTGTCTTTTATTTCTTTTAGAGAAAAAGTTTCCGTGTTGGTATATGAACAGAACAGACGCAATAATAATTGTGTAAAAGCCATGCGGTGTAGCAGTGACAAAAATAGCCTGCAGCTTGGGGACAACACGGCTCGGCCATTAGCTCTTATGAAGGGCGTCACAACAGCTTGGAAACCGAACGCGACCTACTCAGTGGCGTGCCAACCCATGACCCACCGCCACAGACTGGAAACGGAATATGACTAGATCAGCGGCGGGCTGACAAACAATCCGGGAATTTATTTATGCGTTTTAACATCGCGACAACTTATATATTCTGCTCAGCAGTGCTGTAACGTCAAGGATCGGGTCCGAGCGCAAACCTTATAAATACCGTTTGGAAACAGCACGTAACCTAATCAGTGGCGTGATGACTAAAGACAGTAATCAATATTGTAATCATAAACTGCAACAGTTGGAAATGAATTTAAGTAAACTTTTCAGTCTCAAATTACATACAGAACTGCTTACAGGTTGACTTGTGGCACTCTGCGCTTAAACACCACGCATCGAGCCCAGTGTCTTCCAACGCCCAAACAGTAATGACCTAACAACAGAGACTCTGCATGGCCGATCGCCCTTGAAGAAGGCGAAATAATCCTTCCAAACGTCAGGAACCACATCCCCAGCGACAAACCGCACTATTCCTGCAGACTAGAATCCTCACAGGCAAAAGCATAAGACGTAAATTACGACGCCTTCATTTTTTCAAACATGTCGGTACGCGTGGCGATTTTAGCGACGAGTAAACATACCCACTGTAGTACAAAACAGGCACAAACATCTGTGTTCACACAGCAGTGCATCTCCCACTACTGTACTGACACACAGCTCCAGTACACTAAATCACCCAGTCCCACCTCCGATTTGTTTTATACATGATATTCTATAGAAATGTTCGCGCAGTAACAGTACCAGCTTCATATACATTTCCCATTTCATAAGTCAGTGCCCTAACATTAAAAGCTAAACAGAGATTTCCTTAACATGACAAGCCTTTCTCTGTGCTTCTCAACGCATTAACGAAATGAAACTGCATCTTTTTAGAGTTAGCTGCATGTTTGGAACACATATTGCCAGAAAATGTTTCAGAGCCCTACACTAAACAATGGAAGTGCAAAAGACTGAAGTGCTCTCGCGTTGTTACGAAGCACAGACTGCTCAGTAGTCGCCACAGTTTCGAAGGACGCCGTCAAACAGTTCAAGCCGAAGACTTCGCTGCGGAAGTCCTTCATATCTGCCAACAGATCGCCGTGGACCAGCGGCAACTTCTCCGACATGTCTGTTCAGCGTGTAATCTAAACATAGTTTTGTAGGCGGTACGTGCGATTTCACTCGTTAAAGACATTTAAGGAATCGAGCAATCCCACGCTGACTCCATGGACTGCTTGGCTTTGAGTATTAAGACTCTTTGGATGCTGTTTGAAGCGCAGATTACGAATCTTCTTTTAAGTGACGTCAACACCATCGTGAACGTCTCTTACGCTTACGGTCAAAGCACTTGTTTCCTTACAGCTCAAGGTGTTCGTGGTCTTTCCATCTTCGTCTAGGTCGTCCTGTGCTCCGTCGTCCCTTGGGCTGGTATTTCAGATCCAATATTGGTAATCGATTCGTGTCCATTCGTAAAGTACATTATTATTATTATTATTATTATTATTATTATTCCGCGAAACACGGCCGTTTGGGCAACACTGACTTAAGGTAACGTTTCAAACTGCGTCGTACGGCCTTACACTGTGCGCTATGTTAGTCCTAAAAAATGCGCCCGCCGGATTGCGATTAATAGCTTACGAAGAGGCGAGAAAGTTTAAACTAGTAAAATCTTCAAAACGGTGTATGGGATCTATGAGGGCAATGGTTTGAGGTTCCTCCCTACTTCATTCTACAAAGCCAACCAACCTTAATAGGACGCCAGCACCTCGCAGGGGAGCAATTTTATCTTACAGCCATGCGATGAATAAGACAGCTGGGCCACCTTACCTGGAACAAACAGACACATTGAGAGTTGAAGTCAGGGGGGAATACTAGAATTAGGGGTTAAGGGGGCGTGACATCATACACCTTGGTTAGGTACTAAGGTCTGAGAGGAACCTGCTCCCTTCATCTTCAGGGTGTAAGAAAAATCCCGAACTGGAAAATATATATTCTTCCCTCTGAAGCTGGAGGCAGCAGGCTTCTTCGAAACACAAACAAATGAACTGAGGGAAGCGAAATTTTCTTAAATTTTTCTTTGACAACTGGAATGAAACTTCGTGCATTTAACCAACGACACTGCAAATTTACTCGTTAAAAATTATGAATATCACAAATGTATTACATTTTTATAACTTCTGTCTAGCAATGAATGATTTATTTACAGTGAAGGCAAATCTCATGACCTGCATTCTGGAGGTGCCCAGTTCGAATTCCATCCGGTTACAGGTTACGGCAATACCTTCCTCACCTGGTTTTGTGTGTGTGGGTGAGTTACAACCACACCAACATGCAGACTGCAAGTATCCTGCTTTACACAACTTCTGAAGCTGATGCAGAGTACAAATCAGCAAAACAAACTGGAATGTTCGGAAATGCAAGAAGAACGCTGTGGTCTATGAAGTGCGATCAGACACTAAGGTGTGGCAGACAATAAAAGGCAAATCCCTAAGCAGGCGCCAGACGCTGGAACCCTAAAATACGTGAGTAAACCCTGATAACTGCAGCTAGTGTCTGCTCGGAAAATGCGTGCATACTTGATGGTGTGAAGCCAGGGTTTGTAACATGCCTAGGCCATTGCATCATTACTTTACGAACATGGAAAACAATGATCAGGCGAAACATCTCGGACAATAAAGAATCGGTGTAACGGACATCGCAAAAACGTTTGACAATGTAACGCAAACGGAACTGTCTCGCTGATTGCACCAGCCACATTAAATATACAAAATTTAATTTCTCCGAACCCTCAATGATCACCAACAGCGACTGATTAAAAACTTATATATTCATTTACAAGCCGCACTAATTACTGAACTACTGTTCGTGCCTGCAATTGGCACCGACGGTGCTTTTCCCGGAAGTAAGGCGGCGGGTCGTGCAGCACAGCACTGATCTGCACCTAGTTACGACGTTAAGAATAAGTGGAGTCATACTTCCACTCCGCTACACACCTTCATGGCGTGCAGCAAGACAGCTTTACCTGTATCCACTTGCAAAGTACAGACAGTAACGGCCAACACAACTGCACGCACTCACCGCAGTATAACACAAGGCAGTAAACCAACAATGCCAGATGAACCCTCGTACTATCACGCACAACCTCCCCTTCACTGTACGCAATTTGCGACACGCGTAGCAGTAACGATTCTTTGTGCCACACTTATACGCCCACAAACACGCCGAATAATCTGATCGGTCACACACACACTGTTCTCGCTTGTCAGTGTGGGAAGGAATGTGGCAACTGCATGCGATTGCTTCGTTTTAAAGCGGCTGTTGAGATCTGCCGCGTATTACGCTGCGTCAGTCAGCACTGGGAATCTGCATCGCGTAGCCTCGCGGTCACTGAGCGTCACTGTACGGAACAGCAGCGCACACCCAGCCTCGTATGACGTAAGGTTCACAGCGGTAGCAGCGTGGATAATACGAAGTCACTAGAAACGTGAAGAGGGGCTGGTCATCACATAAGGACGTAACCGGGAAGAAACATGGCGAAACGTACGTGACCTTGAACACATTCTTCTGGCAACAAACATTTTGTCAGCGCTATCAACTCGCCTCCAGTGGCCGCGCGGTCTAAGGCGTGGGTCTGCGGCCGCTCGCTTGCTGGGATGGTGGGTTCGAATCCTGCCGGAGGCATGGATGTCTGTCTCTTCTGGCTGTCGTGTGTTGTCACGTAGAGGTCTGTTTGTCGGGCTGATCACTTGTGTAGACGGGTCCTACCGAGTGTCGTGTGTGTCTGAGTGTGATCGTGAAGCCCCGATAATGAGGAGGCCCTGACCCACTAGGGGCTGCTGCGTCATGGAAAGAAGATCAAACCACCGCCGCCGCCGCCACCACCGCCGCCGCCACCACCACCACCACCGCTCATTAATCTTTTAAAGCGCAGTGGTTACTCTACGTACCACTAGGTTTAACATTCAAAAATTCTACACGGTTCTCACATTTCGTTTATGTGTCTGTACGGATCTCAGAATAAACAGCAACTTTTGTCTTATAAAACATCAACATACTTGTTTTCTATAACCGATGTGGAGTGTTTACTGCGCGGTACGCACTCAGTTCTTATGTAAAACAGACACGTTTCTTCTTTAAAGGGTTAATCAAGCACTAACGCCTGCTGCCGGCATATAGATACACGAGCACCACGCGAATTCCGCGATACGAAGGAACAAGTAGAGTCGGCACAACTATATACACCTGCTTTTATATTTGATGTTCTATTGCTACATGTTTCGGCAAAGTTTCAGCCTTTCTCAAATAACCTACCATTACACGCAAACCTACACAGTAAATGCAGTGCCAGTTTTCTCTTACAGTAACTGTGCGATCACAGACGTTAACACCTGCTACAACATTAAAGGATCTTAGTCCTTCTACTGGCTTCCTACTCACCTTTTGGGTTAGCCAAGTAGTCTTGATCCACACGGAACACACCACACCATGCCATCGCCTGTATGCAATACTGCCCAGTTTCAATGCAGTCCAAGTATAACTTATTTCAGCAAAATTCAACATCACAGTACTTAAACAGCACTCAGCATGTCCTGTCTTGTACTGCCCCGTATAATTTTATGTGTCACACCGCATCTCACTTCCACCGCATTAGCAAACTGGGTGCGAGTCTCGAATCTTCCATTAAAATTCAAATCACTGACTGCTTCACATACAGCACTTTATCTTCCTCTTCCTCCCCTTTCTTTTGTATGTGACGACTGGTACAAGGGTTTAACTTTACGTATCGTTTGGGCTTACATATGTCAAACATAAATTAAACTAGCAATCTGAAGCTGGAACATGCACTTACAGTTCATTTGTAACGCCAAACACGCAAACCCGTGTTATAATACAATAATGTTCTATGAATGCGAAGAATGAAACCAGTAACACAGTTATGTAGTGACAAATGCTTACCGAAATCTCCACTCCGTCTCACCCGTACTTCATTCTTAATACCACGAATTTCGGGAGAAAGAACTGGCAATCCCCGACCTTTCTTCAGCTCTGCAGACTGTGATGATGACTTCCGCATATGTTGCAATATTTCTGTACAGAGACTTTCAGGCATCTGGGGATCTTGCATTGGTATTGTGTCTGGTTTCCCAAGTAGCAATTTTCTTCACAGTTTCATTTTCAGGTATTGAATGAAACATATCTACGTGAAATTGGACCGCCATCTCAAAGTCTTCTTCAAATTTCCATATCAATGACATTGTTCATTTTGAATCGCTCACAGGCAACAATGGGCAACGCTATTCATATGGAAATGCCTCCACAGAGCGAGAGAGAGATACGGTTCGTGCTGCCAGCTGCCGACGTATCGCTGCATCGCTCTTAAGATGACTGAATGGAAGAGCAGAAAATTATAATGTTCTATGAAGTACTCTCCTGACGAGATTGTTTTATAAAACTTTATGGACCCCCGGTCTATGTGCGCTCTTTCATAACGCCTGTATTACTTCGCTGATTTTAACTAAATTCCTTTAAACAGGAGGTTCATATAAGTTCTTTTAGGTTACGGCTTCATAAACTTTATGGCCATCTATAAATCTTTCATCCTCAAAGCTTGCATAAAAATTCCCGACGCAGTGGAATTCAAATAAAGTTCAAAAGCTAACACAATTTAATTGAAGTGTTTCCATTGAAAATACCATAGTAATTAATTTTAACAATGCAGCTTCTTTCATATAGCTGAACACATCATGTCATGCAAAATATTAACCGCTTTGTTAGACACGTAATTTGGCCGTGCCATGGCTCAGGCGGTTAGCCGCCGGCCTCCCACCGCGGAGGCCAGGGTTCGATCCCGGGTCAGTCTATGTGGGATTTGTGGTGGACAAAGTGGCACTGGGACAGGTTTTTTCCCGAGTACTTCGGTTTTCCCCTGTCAATATCATTCCACTGGTGCTCCATTATTAGGAAAAGGACAAAAAATAACAATCATCATCATCTTCATCAGGGTTGCACAAGAAGCCTCAAGGCTCCGGTGCGTCCGTAGCGTCTGCTGCGGGGCCCTTCATCAATAAAAAATAATAGACACGTAATTTACGACGTCTACCGACCCGTGCAACGTGCACCATTCCACGTAACCTGCAGACAGGAATCACAGGTTTGAACATCCTTAGGGAGAAGACGGTGTACCTGCGGTTGTCACTGTCTTGTGCCGCCTTACAAACAGTTAATACATCAGTAACGAGACAGGCAACGTACGTACACAGACGTACAACTGTGGCGCGTTCGCGTAACCATTGTCGCCGGGAAAAAGCAATTAGTATTGCATATTATGGGCGTATGTTTACAGCGTTAGTTATCGAGAATGCAATGCGCATGCGCTGTATTATAATTTCATCTGTGGTCTGTCCGGTTCTGCCACATTTTCCCACATTATCTCACAAATGGCAAGATTTCCGAGAAAAAGTCACTAACATAAAACGCGTGTTTTGATTTTCTCTACAACTTTTGTCTGAAACGTTTCACACTCTAAGAGGAACTCAGCGTGATTTCATAAATGTACATACGTATTCATGTGAAGTACCCGTTATTCTTGTCAGATTTCAATGAAACTTGAATTTTCTCGACAGATTATCGGAAAATCTTCAAATGTCAAATTCTATGAAAATCCGTCCAGTGGGAGAACAGTTGTCGCATGTGGTCGGACGGACGGACGGACGGACGGACGGACGGACGGACGGACAGACAGACAGACAGACAGACAGCTATAACGAAGCTAGTGGTCGCTTTTGCAATTTTGCGAACGCGCCTAAAATGTTCCACCAAGCACTGAAAGTACCCATTATCTTATTCAAATTTTTCCATACAAAATCCACCGGGTCCAATCAGTTTAGGTGTAACATGCAGCATTCACGCAATGCAAGACGTTAAATCTTCAATCGCCAGATCAGTATGAATACGGAATGTAGAGTCCATGTTCGATTCCCGACAACACACCGACGATGTTATTTTTACAGTGACAACCCTAGGTGTTCCCCGGTCCATTACGGCTACCAGTCCCAGGGGACACAAGAATTCTACGGGACAGCACGGCTCAGCACGCGCTGAATATGCACACTGCGTGTTCTGTACGGATCTCAGAACAAAGAGCGATTATTTCCCCATACAGCATTAACTGACTGGTTTGTATAAACGAGACGGAGTGTTTACTGCGCGGTACGGACTGACTCCGTAAATATAATTTAGGTTAATCTCAATTTTTAGAAGTCTAATAGTATTTTGGTGCGGTACACGTATCCCACATACTCAGGGCAAGACTCTATTGGTTTTGTGTGTGCGTGTGTGTCTCCTATTAATTTTACATATTGAACAATTTTCATTAACTTCAGTATACAGGTCACTGCACATTACTGATCATTTTACGGAAATATTTTTAAATCCAACTTCCACGTCTCCAAAATATCACCCTGTGGAAACAACTCTAATATCAGTTCAATACAGACTAAACCACGCCTCATACAATATCGGTGTACAAAGATGCCATCTAGGCGGTTCACATGCAAAACGAAAACAGCCGTATACACAAGACCTGCGCTCCCTGGCCATCTGTAACAAGTACAGACTGGCACACAGCCAGCAAACATTTCAGAGGAATGCTGCAACTATCTACCAATACACACGGTATCACGTCCCCAAAGAGAGCACTGTTCGCAGTGAGCGATGTAAGAACCTCACGTCACGCAAATTACTGTGTAATCTGTACAAGGAAGTGCTGCGCCCCCACTTGTGCAGACTGGAACTAGCTTCGAAGTTCTCAGAATAAAAAATGCGTGCTTAAGTTTCTGAGGAAGTGACTGTAAAACCGTGAGATCAGGATCAATTGCATGACACGAAATTCAGCGTGAATGAACTCCAACTGTACTGCTGTAACAGACGGAAATCGTCTTCGTGTGCAGTATACGGCCCGACCCAGGACATCATCTCTGGACACCATCCGTGTGTAAAAGTAAACAATGCGTGCACGCACTGACCCAAGAATGAGACTGAACTGCTGTTACACAGTTTTGGACCCATACGCCACCCAAACGGTCCACAGTCGCTTCTTTTCCACACGCCACGAATAACGTTACTGCCAGTCGGCTGCGGCACGACTAAACCGACTCAGCACAGCATACATCCCCAAATCCAACAGCCTATACGCGTTGCTGTGGGGCGAAGTGTGTCAACTGGCAGGCCTAAACTGGTTACGAACTGCAGTTTATTGCAGCTGGACAGTGTTTATATACTGACACAACAGTGTGCGCATCATTTGCTGAACGCTATTAGCGGAAATAAGCGTATATCTTGCCGAGTTACAAAGGTTGGCACAGTTAAGCGTGTGTATGTTCCATACGTCATCCCGAGAGCTTGTCATTCGACTCTCTTTAGAATAAAAAAGGAATTAAATGTGCATTTACAGGACGTATCAGGGGCGTTCTCAAATCTATACATTAAAATGGCTTTCGTTTCGCTATAAACTCAAACCATCATACAGGTCTACAAGAGTTGACCTTTAATGCGTCCCCGAACATGACAGGTGTCACAGAACGTCCCGACGGATACGGCCTTTCTATCTGATAAAGCTGGTGTGCTAATAGACACGATAAATGGAACACTGTATTATTACATTTGTAAAACTGTTAAAATTGCTTAACACCGCAACATAACACAAATTTTAAAAATGCAAAATTACAGAACATTTCTTACAAATAAAAGGGTTGGGAGATCGACATGCAGATGGAATATTAAAATGAATTTCTTTAACAAACGGACCGTAATGATAGAAATCACGTTAAAGAGAAACAAGGATATCAATGAATACCAACGGATGTACACTAGGCAACATGACCAGATGTTTGTAAGATGTGAGATTCTCGCGGCAGTGTGGTTGAGGAGTGAGGTGTTCAGCGATGCGACGCTATGGCACTGGGCCAGTGGGTGCAGACACACTGCCTCATCTTCAAGCTGAGGAGTGAGGTGTTCAGCGATGCGACGCTGTGGCACTGGGCCAGTGGGTGCAGACAGACACACTGCCTTCAGCGATGCGACGCTGTGACACTGGGCCAGTGGGTGCAGACAGACACACTGCCTTCAGCGATGCGACGCTGTGACACTGGGCCAGTGGGTGCGGACAGACACACTGCCTTCATCTTCAAGCTGAGGTGTGAGGTGTTCAGCGATGCGACGCTGTGGCACTGGGCCAGTGGGTGCAGACAGACACACTGCCTTCAGCGATGCGACGCTGTGACACTGGGCCAGTGGGTGCAGACAGACACACTGCCTTCAGCGATGCGACGCTGTGACACTGGGCCAGTGGGTGCGGACAGACACACTGCCTTCATCTTCAAGCTGAGGTGTGAGGTGTTCAGCGATTCGACGCTGTGGCACTGGGCCAGTGGGTGCAGACAGACACACTGCCTTCAGCGATGCGACGCTGTGACACTGGGCCAGTGGGTGCGGACAGAGACACTTCCCCATCTTCAAGAGTCAAGCAGTTCGAGAACGCCCACAAACATTCTTCTTGGATTCACTGACTATGAAAATGAAGGCACCACGTTCGTTCGAAACGTCGGGAACTACTCCCCCAACGACGCTGCGTCACATCGCAGAAGATCTGAATCCTCACGCCGAATGTTAACAAGACAGTGACTGCGTACAGTTCCCTAACACTGTAGCTCGCCAACAGGGCTCGTGCAGCCTCCTCAACTCTACCGGGCAGAGTCGACTGTGTTCCAGCTCGTACTGTACTTTATGCTGCAGCTTAGCTTCCTTCGGCCATTTTCTGTTGTATCGAGCATAGCTTCAACAAAATGGATGTTCATATCGCAGTTTGAATAATGCAATTAGGATCGTGGGCTGAAAACGCAGGAAAAGCTTCGAACAAACGACGGCTATAACGCAGTAAATGTCAGGGACACATGAATCTTTCATTGATACGAATATGGGCGCAGCGGAATTAGGTGGCAACTTCGTTGGCATGCATAATGAACTCCACACACACACACACACACACACACACACACACACACACACACACACAGCGAGGGTAATTAAGTCCCTAATGACGTCATCGTCAGTGCAAAAATCATCTAACTTTTAATTCTCACGAAAAGTTCAGCAAACTTTTCTGAGCCTAATGACTCTACAAGTAGAAGTTAGTTCTGCAGGATTTATGGGGATAAAGTGACGCGTTGTGTAAGACGTGCTTGGTGCATTTGGGATTCTGACGGATTAGAATTGACAGGTTACAGTTCTGCCAGTAAATACGTATCTAACAAGCTGCCATGCAAATTTAAGGCGTCCAACTAAAATGATTTATGAGACGTCGCACCACACCTCAGTATCTCACGCTTCAATCATGTTCTCTTTTCGAACGTCAGACCGTACTTCTTCCCAGAGAATACATGGCAGTGTTTCGATCTTCGTGAACCTCAATGTTCGGGACTTGGAACTTTTGTAATCACCAATTTCGGTGCAATTCTGACTGCTTACGACAAATCGAGACGAAACTACGTGACTGGCGAGTCGGCTTCCCCAACTCTCCTGCTACTGGGCAGATCACTCTCAGCTGAGCTCAAACTCTGTCTTATTAAGTGAAGTCGACTGCTTTACATAAAGACCGTCCTGCTGTTCTGGGCGCACCGCGAGCGTTACTGGCTACGTACTTACGGCAGCGAGTTCTGCTCGGACAGAAGTTTCACACGAAACTAAACGACACATCGCATGCAAACGGGCCAGAATTGTCAGGTAATTTGTTTATCCCTGCACAGTACTTTCCACGAAGTGTATACCATCTAAAAAACTGCTCTTACAAAATTCGCTTTTGACGCCTCTTCTCCCACCACAGTCTTAGATAGCCGACTTCACGCAACTGGCTATACACCTAGGAAACGTTTGCTCTCAATTACAAAAGACGTTCTGATTTTTACAAAAACTACACGTGACACTGTTGTGGGCATCATAAAGGGCGGAAAAGATTGGTGATATCTTGGACGAACTTAATTAAGCACACTGATTCATACGCTGGAACTCAACAGACGGCCTTTGCACATCCACACTGGCGTTCTTACAGTCCTTGCAATTAAGTTATTGTCATACAGAAGCAGTGGGCTTCAAATCCAGCTGGAGATGAACTGAATTATCAACGTCACATCTTGCTTCTCACGATGTTCTAACACCGTAAGTTTCTGTCCAGACATCAAACATCTCTCTCTCTCTCTCTCTCTCTCTCTCTACGTAGCTAGCTCAGTGGAGAGGTCTCTCTGGAGAAGCTAACAGTTCCTCGTCTAACCAGGAAATTCTACGCACTTTATGAAAGACGAAGATTCAGTACCGCATCCACAAGTTCCCGCCACTTTTCCTCATGGTGAGTCACAATTAAATGTGAAATGTAAAGAGGGTACATTTACTTTTGGCTACAGACAGCCTGAGTGAAGTGCAGGCTACAACAGAACAACATGTACTGTTGGTCACGCTTTACCTAAGTATATTAACAGCCGTTAAAAATGTGCCACTAGGCCTAAAGCTACTTAAAGCGCCTTGTCTTCCACAAAAGCAGTGACTTCAAGGTTATGTTCTGTGTTTGTAACTCCTGATATTACTTGGCAACTACAAGCGGCACTTGAAGGCCGATATAGGCGGTGCTTGTACCAAAGACTCACAGCTGTCATCCAAAAGAAAAATTTCCAAAAACTGCAACCGGTATTTCCTCTCCTACAGAAATAAATGTGATACAGGATTCAAACTTTCTGGGATGTGACGCTGTGCCCTTGGGCCACTGCCTCCCGACGTTTCGAAGCAACTATTACCTTCAGTGTCAAGGTCATCAATTACCCTACAACACAGCATCACGTCCCAGAAGACTCGAATCGACAGCAACGCCACTGTGACAAACTCAAATTTCAGAAGCAGAACACCTGTTAATTAATTATTTTACATTTCGACACAGTTTACACGCAGATACATATTAAATACCGTGTCTAAATTCCGTATGATGCAAACTCCGAAACAGATGGGTGCTGCACATTAGCTTCATTACCTGAAGGGTTTGATTTTCGCCCTCAGTGAATCTCACATTCCTTAGGAAACAGACAAATATAATTAACTTGGCTACGGTCTAAAACCTGCAGCAAAACACATCATTAAGTTCAATTCTCGTTCCCCTCTGCTTACTTCGTCTCCTCACGCTATACACATACAGTCCGAGTTGTTCAAAACAAAAGGAGACAAAAAGGAAAGCTCCGAACCACAAAGACACACAAGGAACAAAGGTGAAAGCACAAAAATTCGACACGTCGATATCAATTGGAGAACAGTGTGACCATCTTCACGTTCCATCCACTGTGCCTATAGAGAAGTACCCTATTCATTGGGCCGCTCAGAGCAATGAAGCAAAGAAAACGTTGCAGACGAAACACCGGTCAATCAGCGTCCATTTGCTTCACTGACCATTATCCTAGCTCCGTGCGCATTTTAAGGCTTCACCGTCTTATTACATGTACATGCAAATGCTGACACTTGCAGGTCGAGATATATAAGCCAGGGTAACGTGAACGCGAGGTGTCGGTAGATATGGAGTGGTTTAAGGTGATGCACGATTATCTACAACGGCGGACTCTGGTACTAGTGGCGTTTAACTTGACGGTCTGTTACTGCAGCTAGTTACTGCTCTCCTGCAAGTGATATGGGTGATACATGGGGATTTCTATTGGGAGAACCCCCCTCCCCCGCCGCCCCGCCGCCCAATATTCGCTGACAAATCTATACTTCGCGTAGTATCACTGCGTGCTGGAGATTTTTTGCGGCAGAACGACGTACTTCTCAGGCTCTGCAGCCATACATCATCTCACGGTAAACCAGAACACCAATGAATAATATAATTCAATTCCTTATCGGATTTCGCCTTCCAGATATTGGTTATTGAAAGTTTCTTCCACGGCACTTTACTTCATTGCTTTATCTGGGCGAAATTTATAGAACGCTTTCTGAAGTGACTCTTAAAAGAATGTGAAGTGTGTAGCTGCTGCAGCAGCCACTGCCGTCTGCGGCCTCTACAGAAGTTAATCTCATCTGGCAGGAAACGAAATGCTACCCGGCACCAACATTTGTGTCGCGTTCACACCGAACATCGACCACACTCTCCTCATTACTAATTGTCGTCGATTCCTTCCCTGACTACACACGAGTTCAGTGACTAAACTTTCATACATTTTCCTAGTCACATTTCGCGACCATCTTCAAGTCTCATTCTCCGGCACACATGCCTGTTATAATGGGGTAAACCGTACTTCTATAAAAGCTAAGAACCAATAAATCCAGCAATAATTTCAGTCATTCAAAGATTAAGAACGGTTGAGTACTGTGTGTTCGCCCAGTGGTTACTTTACGCACCGGCAGGTGTGGCATTAAAAATTCTACGTTCTGCCCACACAGTGCATTTATGAGTTCTGTGTGGATCTCAGAACAAACAGCGATTATTGCCCTATACAGCATTAACTGATAAACCTTTTATAACTGAGATGGAGTGTGTTTACTGCGCGGTACGAACTCAGGCTTTACATACAATTCAAGTTAATTTTAGTTTTCAGAAGTTACACAATAATGAGTAATGCAGCAGAGCGATACTCACTGAAAAATTCAGCGACAACACTGCACGTACAATAACTTGGTGTGTTGTGATATTGTTTTCTGGACACAGTTGTGTGGGGGGAACTATAACTCTGAGCGATATTGCTCTGGTAACGGCTGGCGGCATGACAGCACCACTTGCCCAACAAATCACGTATTTCAAACTTGTCATACCTCTAATTACAATAGTTTCAAAATTCATTCCACTGTACACCGAAAGGGGCAGGTTTTACGACCCGTTCAAAAATCTTCAGTTCTCCGCCATTAAGAAAATCACGCAGCAAACTGTTATTCTATTTAGATTTATTAGCAACAGAAAGAATAGTGAATTTACCTGTTCGTTGTTGAATATACTGGAATAGTTTCTACTCTATTTAGATAAAAATACATCCCAGAGCGATACTGTGTCTTTATATTGCTTTCGCATTTGTCTTCTTTGTGAACTGTTTAAATGGCCTTGTTGAACCTTGCTTCTACTTGTTGTCCGCAGACGTTCCCACATTTCCTGATGTAAGCTTGCTTTGCACACTCTCCAAGGTTCAATGCAATAAAGGAGAAAATATTCCAGTACATTCATCGATGTCGGTCCCAGTGGCCGCGCGGTCTAAGGAGTAGGTATGCGGCCGAGGGCTTGCTGGGATCGTGGGTTCGAATCCCACCGGGGCATGGATGTTTGTCTCTTGTGAGTGTTGTGTGTCAGGTAGAGGTCTCTGCGACGGGCCGATCCCTCGTCCAGAGAAGTCCTACAGACTGTGGTGTGTGTCTGAGTGTGATCAAGTTAAAATAAAAACCCTCTACGCCTGCTCTGAGTAGGCAGAAGAGGGAAGGACTGCGAAACGAAACATTCATCGATGAATAATTAAATGAACTATATTGGTTTAAGGTCAACGTACCCAATTTACACATGAAACAAACAATTATATATCAACAAAAACAAATAATATAAACAAATTAAAGTTAATGAATTCTTACTACAATAAATAAATACAAGATTTTGACTGATGTAATAACCCTAAATGTGACACTCAGTATATTTGTAATATTATAACACGCACGCAGTCATAACCAAACTGCATACGAACATTTTACATTACATACTTACGGCGTGTCTGGTCGGTTTTACACAACAGTATAACTGCAGGAAGTTGCAGCAAACAGATCACTTTCAAAGGGAAAAACATTAAAGGTGACTCGCTGCCTTCGTTTTTATTTATTCGCCCCTGGTGATGACACTTAAAGGGTTTGAAAAACGTAGCATTTTAGAAAAGTAATTTTTTTTACTTTGGCATTTTTCTACCTACTCATCGCGGGTGTAGAGGGTTATTGTGGCACCTGACCACATTCAACGACACTCACACACACACACACACACACACACACACACACACACTCGGAAGAACTCCCCTGCATGATGGATCGGCCCGTCTCAGAGACCTCTACCTTGCAACACACAACACTCACAAAAAACATGCATGCCCCCAGCAGGATTCGCACCCGCAATCCCAGGAAGCAAGAGGCCGCAGACGCACCCCTCAGACCGCGCGGTCACTGGCATCGGCCAAGAAGTGACAACACTGACGTGATATCCAACGCTTCTGTAACACTCGTGTGTGCGTATGCGTAAAACATTCTTGCTTTTTAATAAATAATATTTGTTCGCGGTTTTGGAAAACAGATACAGCCGACAAACACAAAATTTCAATTATATATATATACATATATATATCGCTTTAATTATTCGGGTTGATGAGTCGCTGCTAATTACACGTCAGAAAAATTACAGCGACCGGCTACGAATACTAACGAATTTCCCGTATTAACAGACCAACATCACATCATTCCGGGAAATCTGAACGTGGGACACTGTGCCGGGCTCACTGCAGCATTCTCAACTCAACTCGTGTTCAAAAATAAGCGATTATGCGAAACTGCACGAGTGGCAGCGGAATCAGACCCAGCGCGCACACAGCGTGTCTGTGTAATTCGGATTATGACTGGCCCAGTTGCTGTAATCTTCGCTAAGCGGATGTGCCTCTTATTCAGCCTCATTGGTAGATTCATTTCTGATGAGAGACGCTACCAGTGAAGGGATTATGCAGCTGCAGTAATATCACTGTGCCAACAACAAGGGCACCCCCCCCCCCCGACACGACTCTGATTCAGTCAGTATTTGCTTCACAGCTGGCCTTGAACCTACGGCAGAGACAAGAATGGAGTCCAAAAACGGAGGAACCGACCTTACGGCACATGGCGATGTCCATCTGAGTTCAGATAGTACAGCTACCATTCATCACTCATTCGGCAGTCTGAATTATGACAGGTCCATCGCCTCTTCCAAACCGAGTTCTCCTCAGAGTGCGATCTAGTGCTTCCTTTTTCAATTTCCAGTAACCTCTCTTCTCCTTAAGATCATCCAGTAGCTGCTTACGTCTTCTTCCTAGTCTTCCCCGTCACTTCTATCCTTCTGCCTTTCCTTCAACAACGTGTTCTAAAAAGCAGTTCCTACACAAGATGTGACCAACCCAGTTAGCCTTCCTTCAGTTTATTGTATGTAGGATATTCCTTTCCTCATCCACTCTACGTAGTACTTCATTTCTCACATCACTTTCAAACTACAATTTCCTTGGTGAAACTTTAGAAGCAAAATCCAGCTTGCGGTGGATTTCGCAAACACACACAGTCAACAGAAATCCGCGTGTAACCTCTCAAGTTTGTCAGTAACCTGGCTGCTCCACGAGTTGTTCAGTCAGACAGGCAGCCAGTCAGTCAGCCAACACCTACACAGAGTTCTTTTTAACGTCAGAGTTCCCTTGTTCAGCAAACTGCAGCACACATAAGCAGTAACTGTAAACAAAGCACAGTAACAACATTACTGCCATCTACCGTGTGACTCCATGTAGTCTGATAAGTACCAACGTTTCGGAGGAACCTACTGTCTCCACAACGTCAGGGTAAAAGCGATAACATATTGTAGGAGACTGCACTCCTTTACGGATCATCGCCAGAACCTAAAACATCACGCGGCTAGGTAGACCGGCCTGTCTTCCCTGTAATATGCCTGCAATAAACAGCTTTAAAGAGCACACGGTCCTATATCGCCTCAGTCCGTAGGGTTTATAACCCGTATGAGCACTGCCGGTGATCCAGCATTTCTGTACGCCGTTCTGGGTCTAACGCCACGTGTTTTGGCAGCAAAGGGACGGTAGATTGCTTCAGATTCGGGGGGTACCGTGTGAAAACACTAGCCCGTGGACGGCCTGTACTAGCTGAGGTACTTCTTAGTCTTCCTCATTCCTTGCAGGCAAATTTCGGAAGGAACAAGTGACGGCAGAAACACTTACTTGCCCAGTCCCTGCAATTCACAACTGACTAGCCATCCTACCACTTGACAACATACAGCATGAGCAAGTGGCAGCATCATTAACAAGCCATATATACCATTACTGTGCTTCCCCATGACTATACTTTCCATTTGACCACGACTGTAACAAAGAGAAAATGGCTTTAATATTTGTACTGTGTGTTGGTTGATTTTGAAGTGGCGTGCTGCAAGGCAATTAGGTGGAACCTCGCCTTTTGTGTGTGCCAAACGTAACATCGACCAGACTTAACGACTCAACACTGGACAAAATTCACACACAATCAAGCATTTGAAGAAAAAAATGAATTCTCTTCAAGCTAAATCCTTCTTCCTGCACTGTTCAGCGCGTTTTATATATAGGCTGTGCGTGTTACACACCGCTCACAGCGGCGCGAAGAACACTGGGTGTTACTGGGTCAGTAACCAACCATCATGAGCCGTAATTCCACTGCACTTTGATGGAAGGCCCGTAACAATACTGGCTGGCAGAACGGAAAGAGGTTTCTAACATACACTGCTTGACACACGTATCAACGTCCCACTGGCCGTATTCAAGCAGGTAGTGAGGCTACATTCGCTCTTAGAATACGTGAAATTTGTGGTGAACAAAATTGTAGGACTAATTTTTCCCTCAGTCATTACTATTACATCAATGTTCCATTTTCATACTTGGGTTGTCTGCTGGATGGAGCCGGGACCGATGGCAGGCGACAGGTGCAAGCGACACAGTCTCGCCCCACCACACGAACGAAACAATGACATCGTGGCGTAAGCCTACAGGGTTCTGAGTATGTTCCAGTGCAACTGGGAAAATTCGCTTCTGGAATTCGTCTACAGTCCATTGCCACAGCCGTGAGACAACGTTTCGGACAGAGAAGTGGGGAGGTTCGTACCGACTTGGGCCGGTCGGACAGAGCAGTTCTCAGTTTGTGGATGAACTGTGCGACGTCAACTCCTTCGACATACGAGCGTTGTATCAAGCCTTGTCAACAGGCAATACTGTCAACACTCGTCAGTAAAAACGGTGGCAATGGCTGTAAGACTGAACCCAAGACAGAGCTTACTGAATCGGAAAGTGGCAGAATAACGTTCAGTGCCCGGTCACACCAGCAGGATGGCCGCGACGTTGAAAGGAGGTACGAGCTGACTTGACGAAGATGCAGTACGCGTAATTTTATCAATGAGGTTTTATGAGTGTGAGGTTCGCTCTCTTTTGGTGTGTGAGAACAGGATGCTGTGGAGAATACTGGGACCTAGAAGGGAGCAAGTGAAAATACTATACACAAAACTCTGCTGTTGTGAGATCCACAGGTTTTCTGTTCATTAGATGTTACTGGTATTAGGAAGATGACGGCAAGACAATTGACATTAACACAGCATGCAGCACACACACACAGAAATGATAAGTGTACGTAACACTTTAGCCGGAAAACCTGAAGGAAAGAGATAACTCAGGAAGCCTAGGCGTAGATGGAAGCGCAATATTAAAATGAATATTACACGAATAGTTTCTAAGTGTGTGAACTGGATTCATATGGTGGGCACCAGGCATGGGCTCAAGTGGCCACAGCAATAACCTGTCTGGCTACATAAAACACGGGCAACTGGCTTGCCGCCTGGGTGACTATTCGCTAAGCAACCCGCTGTGTGGCCTTAATTAACAGATGTGGCAGTGCCAAGTTCCGGCCGTCGACCTACATTGCGAATAAAGAAAAAGGAACACTGAATCAGGGTTATGTCAATAACGATCCGTTTCCATTGACGAGTGAAAAGCACTGCGGAGGGGTGAAGCTGTTTGTCGAGGAACATGCCGTGCCTAGGCGGAGTATCTGCGTGACTCAAAGTGTTCGGCCTTTTCTCTTTGGCGTAAGAACAAATGAATGTAAGTGTCCGCCACATCTATACACCACAGTTTGGAGAGTGAAATAATGACGACAGCGTAATTGAGGATCTTTACACCACGCAATGAAATGTTGAGACTGATCACGTGCACTTAATTGCGGGAAATGCGCACTGCGCCACATCTTCTGCTGCACCACTTAGTATTCTGAAGACCCTCAACCCATGTCACAGGCATGGCAAGCCGGGTGTGACGTCGCTGGTACACAGGCGACCAGGGAGTGACTGAATCACATCAAGCGCATTATGTAAACTACGTTATGATGGCTGTCATTACTACTACTACTACTACTACTACTACTTGCTCGCCAGAAAAAAGGGGAGTAGCGGTATAGCTCCACTCATTCTCAACCTTCGCATATGCAGCTGAATGGTCAACTTCAAGCTCTTGCCGCTTTATACCCTGTGGAAAGCGCGCCCCGTTACCCACTGAACAGAAGGCTGGGGGAGGGGGGCGGTCAAGAGCCGTTCTGAATGCTTTGGACAAGACAAAAGTTGGGAACTGGTCAAAGCGGCCGCAGCATAATGCCCAGGCAATAATAAACAACCTTTTACCTCCACTCAACGCTCGTAGCTTATGACCCCGACACAAAGAGCAGAATCTGCAGTTGGCTCTTTCATTCCCCGGGTGCGGCGACAGAAGGCCTTCGTACCAGTCAGCTGCCTGTATGACTAACGCCATGGACCAGACTCCTTACTCAGATTCTAACAATTCCGCAGCTAGTCAAGTAATTGTACCTATCTTATGGAACTCGACAGTTCACTGCCATGTTCACAACAGTCGACCTGACGTCTTTACCCCACAGCAACATCAATCCAGTCCACGCCCTTGTATCTTACTTTTGTAAGATTCATATTAATATTACCCTTCCATCTACGCCCAGGCCTTCCAAGTGATCTCTTTCGTACATCTTTCCCCACGAAAACCGTGTGTCCATTTCACGTATTTCCCATACACCCTACATGCCTCGCCCATCTCCTCCTTTATTTGATCACCGGAATAATATTTCCCGACGTGTAAAAATTATAAAAGTCATCACTACGTAATTCTTTCCAGTCCCCTGTGATTTGCGCCCTCTTAGGTTCCAATATTTTCCTTAGCACGCTAGTCTCGAACACCCTCAGCCTATGTTCCTCCCTTAATGTGACAGACCAAGTTGCGCAGCCAGGTAACATTACATTTGTGTATGCAGTAATACTTCTGCTTTAGACAGCTAAGGGTAAGACAAAAGGTTCTGAACCCAATTGTAGCCAGCAATACATGAATTTCGCCACACATTAATTGTCCTTTGAGGTCTGAAGTCGTCCAGGTGTACCAGCTCCTGTAGATAAGTTGGCACGGCCCGCTGGTGCGAAGCTAATTGACAGCCAAAAGTGAAATCTTTGGGGAGAAATCCGCCCCACAGCTACTACTTTTACCTCAAATTCCACGCCCATTACCCCGGGGTGAACAAGGTCAGTCGACCAACACCTCCGAATTACGGCACGACCTTTCCTTGACTTCGTTATACATATACATAATTAAACACACACTATGGTGTCGGTGCATGTGCACTGTGAAGTCAGCCAAGGCTAGGCCAGGCCAGACGCCTTTACCTATATATCAGACGCCCAGCAGGCAGCGGTGTGACCCTGCGGCCAGGCCGTTCTCGCCGCAGTCTCCGTGCAACTTGTCAACAGTGTCTGCGACAGACTTTCAAGCGGTCAATGTGGGCGCGTCAGGGTCTGTCACGTCATACAATTACACTCCATACAGATCGGTACAATAAAGCACGCTTAATTAAATCCCTACACAGTTCGGAATTAATGAACTTTCAAACTAACTAGCCTTACCTATAAGTTACTCCACAGCACTATTTTGTGAGTTCAGATGCCCTGTAAGCTACTCTGAATGTTCTGAAATGTCACTAGAAATACTGACACTCAGTAAGCGTCGCACACGTCACGTTGATTACTTTGACTATTTCTTATACAGTGCCATTAAAAAAACACATTACGCGCTGAATTATATTGCATTGTGCTTCAAACCTCCAAAATCCATTATGCAATTTTCCAACATCCAACCTGGAATAGTCCACTATCCACGTTGTAACAGTCCAAAGTCCGCACGGTTTCGAAGAATGAATCCCAAGCTACTAGTGATACCTGACAAACAACCACCTTAATCCTTTAAGGACGATGATTAATCTGAATTATATTTAAAGACTCACTCCGTACCGTGCGGTAAACACACTGCGTCTCGGTTATACAAACCATTCAGTCAGTGTTGTGTAGGCAAATAATCGCTGTTTGTTCAGAGATCCACACATAGCACATAACTACACTCTGTGACCAACATCACAGTCGAATTATCTGCAGTGTGCCATATTCATTACCGATTTGTAAACTGAAGTTTCTGCCGACTAAAGCACATGCTGGAGGACGTGTCGCTTCATGCAATACCACGCTGTATAATAACACTGTGTGTGGAGTGTTCAGGCAACGCTGCACTCACTGCAAGGGCTACCGCTTTCTCATACACCAGGCTGCATCTACAAACTGACCAGCTCGAGAGGTTAAGTTACATACGAAACAAAATTTCATTACCCATAAACTGCAAAATACGCAACGGCTGTAATATGTAAGGTTGTATGTAAACATACAACACTTTTTGGTTAGAAATGTTAGCGGTCACCAGCCTTAACACATGCCTGTGATAAGATCCACTGACGGTACGACGGTTCCTTACGTCCTTCTCGTAAATTGCTACACCTTACTGCCTTGCGACCCCTGGCAGTGCTATCAGGTAAATTGCTACACCTTACTGCCTTGCGACCCCTGGCAGTGCTATCAGGTAAATTGCTACCCTTACTGCCTTGCGACCCCTGGCAGTGCTATCAGCTACGCCCACATTGATCGAGGGCGAAGACATATAGTCAGCAGCCCATGAGGTTAGAAATGAAGCTCAATAAACAGCATTTACACACCAACGCAGCTTTTATTATTAATAATAAATAACTTGCCACATTACGTCTAGCAACATGTTTCGACTTTAGTCATCGTCAGGCTAATCTGGTAAAGTATAAACATTCTAGAAATTCTAAAACTGTATAAATTACAAAATGTCGTACGTAAATTTTGGAATGAGGTGTCAATTCCTCACAAAGGCATTCTCTGCATAGACTGTCTTAAATCCCGCTTCTGTATTAAGCCGAGTACAGTTTTCTCATACCTTAAAACTTCCCAATAATTTATATTGGCCACATTTAACGCTTCTGTTTGCTGTAACAAATGTAATGACTTCCTTTGTTTGGTTTTATTTCTTCACTGGTAAAGTGTATTCTTTTATGTGTGAATGATCTATGACGTAAATAGTCTCCTTCTGAATCACTGCAATAAATTGTCACTAATTCATAACTGATGTGAATATTATGTGCTTACATAATTTTTTAATAATTCCCTTATTTACTTACGTAAATTTTGTACTGCGGAACGGTTGTATCTTTCGATATAATATTCAGTTAAAATCACACAGGCCTGATCCGTATGTAAGTCCGTGTTTGTACGCTGATAAACCGCAGTCCAGTGTATTGTGCGAGCACACAGACAGAATTCTTGTAAGTGATTAAATGGTATGACAGTTTATGATTACTTCTGATGTTTCATTACGTACTTAGATCTATACTGCGATTTCATGTCGATGCACTTACTGCATTGGAAGAAGCCACACTGTGCCAAAACACTTTCACTATCGGGAAGGCACTGACGTTCAGGCAGGCACGCGATGTATGCCGTAAGTTACCAGTGTGGAAACCCTAGCACCAGCTCTGGCATCTCACGCTGCACTACTGTATCAAATCACTACTTGCGCTGTTGTCATTAATTTCGGTAACATTCTTCAGCTCTCTGTACATATTTTTCTACAGTATTCATACGATTTGCTTTACCTGTAACGTATAAAACCGCCATAATATTTTCGACTGGTCCTACAGCATGTCCATTGTCTAACAAATTTTGGGAAAATACAGAATTGTTGTTGTTGTTGTTGTTTCTACACACTGCCTTAAGAATATTAACTTTCCATTTACTTCATTAATACTGCCATCACATGGACTGCAGTACTGCGAACTATCGTACCGGAAGCGAATCGCGAACTGCGGTCAGTAGTACACAGGCAGGCAGCAGTACACACGACGAACACACTGTTCCTCCACGACAGACGCTACACACAGGACCCTCTGTCTGTGGGATTCAAATCTCAAACATGAATACTTCGCACGTAATAAATACACGGAATAAACGATAACAGAACCAGAGAGGATGCTTTTTATAAGACCTGAGGCTGGATACGAATTAGGATAACAGTTTGCAAGTACACTGCAGAAACAGGATTTTAAAAACACAGCACTGTGACATAAAATTCCAGCATCCCAAAACGTGCCCAGCTTTCGCACAGTTTTATCACTTTACCGCCAGGCGTGCCTGCGATACAGCTGCACTCGTAATGACACCCAGCTGTTTGCACTTCACCGCCACACTTTCAGCGGACGTTTACACACACAAACTCGCAAATCCTACCAGTGGATATTTCTCGTTCCGTTGCTGTCAGCGGTACTAATTGCAACTACACTGAATTAAAGTGACCTTGAAAATGACCTGATTTTGTTCTGAAACGTGTCAGCTTCGCGTGGAAACTGTTGAGTTGACTGTGTGTTGTGTTTGATGGCTGTTTGATAAAACATCAATCACAGTAACACACGGGTATAAGCTTAAAACGTTCAATGTATAAGCATGCACACAATGACAGACGGATCACAACAGGCAAACTAAATGCACCAAAGCTGCAAATAACTACTAAGATATTTTATTCCTGTCCCATATGTCGGTTTGCCATTTTCAAGAAGATATATATAAAATAAACGCAGGACGTACACAGTGTTTAAAAGATGACACACACACACACACACACACACACAAACAAACAAACAAACAAACAAACAAACACAGGGTGATTGTATGCTCAGGTAACGTACAAACTTTAGAATGGTGCAAGATCCGCAGCAATGCATAATTCCGCTTAGGACGTACAGCCTTTTAACTTTAAGCATTTACTTTCCAACCACGCATGAAAACCGTTTCCTAGTCGATGGATTGGGCGTGGAGGATCAGAAACGCCTCCGCAAAGAAACTGCACGTAGAACAGTAAACAACACACGTTTTTTCCCCGTGGCTAACTCGCTTGCTAAGTGTAGATTTGGCCTTCCTTATTTATGAAGTATACATCCAATTCGAAGACAGACAAAATTCTTCATATTCCATTTTCCCTATTCATTGTGCGCAGTTTTCTCTCTATTTCAGGTACAGAATACAACGTTCAGATCTCAGAACAAAAATGAATACTGCATTCGCCGACAGTACCTGACGTGGACCTCAGAGGGACATTTGTAGAACATCTGGGTTAAGAATTGGACTGATTACTATGCGTTACGTCAGCTGTAGCTTGCAATGTGAATGCCAACTAACAAGCCAAGAAAATAGACCGAATTCCATATTCTTCTCCAGTGCGGCGTATCCTGTCTCGCTCTCCTTCCTTTTACCAATTACTACACCCACACCAACAGAGACACAATAAGGGCAACAAACAGGCATCCATCTACATACAGTTTTACATGGAACTATTGTTAATACAGACGGCGTAGCAGGCTCTGCAATTCTCACTTTAAAGAAGACACAAAAGAATGAATGCCTTAGGACAGCTGCTGTTACGAAGCACCCCGCGTGGACAGTTTACTGTCATAACAATAAGACAGTCTTTGTTGTATAGCCAACGAAAAATTTCCTGGAATAAAAGGGAATCACAGATTCTTGAGTGTTCATAATGTATCACTCACTGACAACAAACAAACATAATTTTGTTTGGAGTATAAAGAGTTAATATTTACCTTATTTTACAAACTTTTGTAATTACTGCATTATTTAAAACGCAAGGAACATTGAAGCGTATTGAAATATATCTGAAATTCACTTAAAACCTCACAGAAAACACAATGCACCTACATTAAGAAGACCAGTCGACTTATGCTGCCGAGATAAAGTAACTAAGTTTTCACTTTTTCAGAAAGCGTGATGTTCGTGATGGTCGTATTTTTTGGGTGGAAATTTACAGCCTTTGATAACAAAATGTTCTGACGTTTCGGAGGAACATATTGCAGCCACCTGCAAGGTGACTGGATTGGTTCAGATTACACAGCAGGCACGCGGTAGAAGCAAACGTGTCAGTTCAGCATACACGTGTACTGTCCAAGTCCAAGACACTCTGCAGATCGAGCCACTAGGTTACTCCGGAACGTCGGGACACGTAGGCACTACGCGGTGTACAAACCCGAAAAGACAGTAAGTTTAAAATTGTACCTGTTGATGACTTTGAGACTCCTATGTAACCACGAATCGACTCCGTATGCAAAACAGTATGAAATACGGGAGCGCACTCTGGGCAAAATGCAGGGATTTTAGTGTTTATGACCGACGGTACACAAAGGGCAATTCAACAAGCAGCCAACACTTTCACATGCTTATAATATTCAGTGGGACCAAAGTGACCTGACATGCACTGTTCGTAAAACTCTCAAGGTTTCTTCGTAATTAACTGGCAACTGAGACACGCTCTTTACCACCTACGAGTAACTTGCAGGCTCAGCGTTTACCTCATTATAAACATGATGAGCGTTACCCCCTCTGAATTACCCTGTATGATAACCATCACGTCTAATTTACACATTACAGGCCCATTAACTAGCTCAAAAATTCCTATTGACAAATTCTTAACCTCTGCTTCACGCTCTGTGTTTCTGCGCGCACACACGCAAGTTACAGAACCCTCCTGTCTTGAGCTCACATGCAAACCCGCTCAGTTCATCCAGCCGTAATTCTAATAACAGTGCTCCAGCACAGTATGGGTGAAAGGTCATGCTTATACAAACGCGCATTACCGTGGTAAACACGCTGCACCACGAAGCTGCGAAATAATTTATAAGAACACAGCGCAGTGCTGACACATGTGGACATGCACGTGCACTGTCGCTGTGCGGAAGGAAACGCCTTTTCCGTGTTTCAGAGAGCCAAGTGTTTCTCTCGCACAGTGTTCAGATCCACTTTCGTCAATCGCCGCATCAGACCAGAAACAGAAATCGTTACACGAGCCGGGCCAAAGACGTTTATACAACA
Source organism: Coptotermes formosanus (assembly GCA_013340265.1). Lineage (NCBI taxonomy): Eukaryota > Metazoa > Arthropoda > Insecta > Blattodea > Rhinotermitidae > Coptotermes > Coptotermes formosanus. The sequence continues at coordinate 1,524,404 of BLKM01000267.1, read as the reverse complement.
CGGAACAAGAATTCCATGGATGCGACTGCAGTATTTCCACAAGTAGATAGTCACAAGTCACGGTAAGTTATAAACCCATTGTGAAAATACAAATTTCGTCCTGCCAATCTACACTTTACCTGATATTGTTTCTGCTCAGTACTGCTACCAACTAATCGCAAAGTCACACTAAGGGCTAATGTTCAGCAATGTACGAGTACTCGCCTTCTGACGCACCTTCAGCTCCACCACCTTGCGTCACACCGCCCGTAGCAAGGGACGTTCAATCGGGAATGCAGAAGTGTTATGGAAGAAACTCCACATGCACTTTCCCTCAACACTTCACGACATCCACCCTGCAGAGTGATGTAACAGTACTCACGGACTGAGAATCACAACAGTTGGATGCAAACAGTACACGCCAGAGAATTCACCGTAGTAGTGTGTGCCGCTGGCGTGTCCATAATCCTTAAACGAAGTCTAATCTGACAAGAAAAACCAATAGGTATTGCGCGATGTCTGTGCATGGACAGAGGTCTGCATGTGCATAGGCAGCGAAATACAAGACCAATATTAAACCGGGTTTGTATTCTGTAGCCATGCTTCGCTCGTTCGTAAAGATTTTTCCATATGAATGCCACTGATTGGAGTCTAGGATACTTGCAGTAGCGTATCTTACGAAAACCAACCGAGCGGCTTTCTTCCGTTGTCAGTTCGAACTTCCCGTCCCTACTCTGTTTTATCTATCTCTTTCTTCTCCTTTCAACACAGTTTCTATATAAAAATACCATCACATCGGCAGCCATCTCACACCACTCCGATCTAACCCTTTCCCTACCACACCAATTCTTCCTTCCTGTTCAATGTCTCCTTCTACAACCCCTACCATTTCTCCTGCCACCTTCCTGTTACCCGCTACCACCCCCTTCCCTTGCGATATTCATTCCACCCTCACAGTACCTCTGCCACCCTGGAGACAGCTGTTGCTTCTTCGTAACCCCCAGAATTCACGGGGGAAGAAACCTGCAAGAAGAGCATTTATATTTCCTCTCTGCAGCGCCGAAGTGCGAACGCAGGCCAACACCAAGCGACGCAACCTAAACTGATGCTTCAACGATCTTAGGGCCGGGGCGCACAAACCCCCAGGTGGCGCCTAATAATTCCGGGTCCTCAGTACGGACCGTACCTCATTTCACCACCCCGGCTCTTATAATTTCGAGGTGGCTCTTTAACATTTTTGGAAATTCTGTGCACGTCTGACTTAGGACACGTTTAGAGCTCCCTCTAAATATACCTTGTGGTGGTGGTGGTGGTGGTGGTGGTGGTGGTGGTGGTGGTGGTGGTGGTGGTGGTGGTGGCGGCGGCGGCGGTGGTGGTGGTGTCATTTGGTAACAAGCCCACCTGTAAGAATACACGTACCGGCTACGTCTATCAAACAGAAGGATCGCGACGTTTCTCAAACTGTGACGCAAGACGCGTTATCGCCTTCAGGGAATGTCGCCATTGGGATATCCATTTGGACTACTGGTTTAGCGTGGAAGCCTGGTCACGCGACACTGCAATTAGCACAGCGCAGACTATATAACGGGCGAACAGAGACACAATGCGCACAGCTAATAGCTTTTGTGGATCATATTTTCTCCCAAGTCTCGTCAAAAATTCATTTTCTGTATGTCCGTGTGTCATGATACTTCGGCTGCTAGGCACATTAAAGACATGCACCAGAAGTTCAGGAACTAGGACAAACAATTCCTCTCACCTCGCAAGATACGCAGTACACCTCAGTACATACGGTTAACAGATGACACGGGCATGTAAAACGAACTTCAGAACGCACCATGTCCACCGCAATACACTGAATGTCCGTGTGTTAGTAGCTCGACATTCAAGCTGTATGACCAAAGAACAGCTAAGAACTTGGCTGGGATGTGACGCCGTGTAGTTGACGAGTAAGGGTAAAGGCACACTGGAGAGCGTCGCACGCATCGCAATATTTGCACTGATTAAGCACAGTGCCCGGTATTTCCCCGGAAGGGCTGCGGGGATTCATTTGACTGCTGGCCGCTGATAAGCAAGCAACATGAGCAGTTCTTCAGGACCGCTCATGTTGCTTGCTAATCAGCGGCATGCAGTCAAACGAACTCTGCCAGCCCGTGGGCTGAAATGCGATACAGCGTGCCTTGCATTAACATGAACCCTGTGTCAGACGGACGCGTCGGCCGGAGTGATATACAAGTATATTTTCCTCTGAGACGCAATTGCCGCTCTCCGTTGCGTCCGGTGCGGATCAGCGTGCGATGCTACAATGCTAATAACGGGAAGAATATTTTATCTCCGTGCGCTGCGTCCGCTGCGCTCCAGTGTGCGCGTACCCTACGCCTATGTCCCCCAGTTTCGAAGGATAGCAGTGCCTGGGAAAGGCTGGACACCACTCGCGCAATGACAAGGCGTGGCATCAGAGAAGACTCGATTCCCCAGCCACATGTAACATAATGTGTTCTGACATTTCATGCAGTGCGTAAGTACAATGTAACGCACTTTCAGAAATTTCTGACACCAAGGTCTGAACTGATAAAAAATATCTGAAAAAATTCGCCTTAATTAGGCAGGGAAACAGCGCGAAGTTTTAGTGCGCAAATAATACGCAGAGCCAGTAATGCATAGGACAGGCATAAGCACAGTGGTGCATCCACTTTGTTCTGTTGGAACCAAGAGGCTAGATAATTCGCGCTAAGGACTGTGGTAGTGGCAGCCCTGCTTTCACATGATGACGACGATACACTCAGGCCTGCTGCTTCCGGTGGCAAGATGGCAGAATGAAAACTTTGCTCTTATTGTGAGCGGCTACAGTTTCAACTTCCAGCTGGTTCCTTGGAAACCACAACCTACTGTTTCTTTTGCAGTGCACCTCTCCAGTTACTAATGGACTCCATCACACAGTGTACAGATGCAGTCAAGACATTTGCCAAATGTTTCCTTTCGCTGTTTGACTCATATAGGGTTACAGCGGGATGGCTTTGTGTATCAGCGGCGGAGAAAGGATTGACACAAGGATTTCCCTTCTTACTTCTTTTAATTTCTTGTCTGTGACAGCGAAAAAGTACACATTACAGGCGGGTCAGGCCTTACAACACGTAACGCCTTCTGACAATCTTGCTCAGGATGTCAATTCAGATAAAATGTTCCTGTCAAATTGTAGGACGGTTCTGCGTTCAAACACGCGCGTTTACAAGCATTCAGTTAGATACTGCAAGTACCTCTGTGTTTCCAGTGGAATACAGTTGTACGTGATGATATTCCACCCACAGGTCATACTCAGCAAACAGTAATGTAAGGGGCACTTGATATAAGCACCATGAAGTTTATGACAGCGGGCCCCTTGACGCATTGACGATATTAAAGCGGTTATTAAATATAATCTTACACTAAACTGCAATAAAATACGGGATCACGCTTAGCTATGTTCGTTGGCTGTACTTATAGCACGTCGAGGTCAACACGGAAACACACTGTATATCAGCATTTACTGCGTCAGTGTAGCCACAGTTCGCTGACAAATTTAGTACGATAACACTGCGGAACTTAAGGCGTACAGTGAGGGAAGACTTTACACTCACGATACCAATATCTACGGGGGTACCGAAGAAATCCAAACGTAAGAAACAAACCCTTTGCGTCAGCAACAATCAGCGTCCTAGAAACTACAGCTGCTAAAGCAGCGTGTTTCTAAGCATCCGCTATGTAGCTATTATGTGCAGTAGTGGAGAGACAGGAAACGTTACACGTTGACATCGGACACGAAAATATTCATCCTTCAAAAAGAGAACAAGTAACACATCGAGAGCCGTACCTTGTCTTTGACTTACAGAACTTTCCTTCAGAATGGCGTTTTGCATGAACGGAATGCAACTCTACGGCAGTGACTCCTGTGCCTCAGGAGAAAATTTACAAAAATTCAGGAATGTTCACAATTGATTAAAGGTTGTGATATGGCTACTGTTTCACTCCGATAAGGTCGTCTGACGTGACAATATTTTCTGTCTCCTCTTCCGTTTTATACGGGTGTTAAACCCGGCCTGTCAGAGTAACGGAACAAAATAGGCGGAGGACGTTAGATAACAGGGTGCTGCGGCAGATATCTGGGCCTAAGAGAGGGAGGAAGTGACAGGAGACTGGAGAAGACTGCATCATGATGAGCTTCATGAAATGTACTCACCAAATGGTATTCAGCTGATCAAATAGAGGGGGATGACAAGGGAAGGGCATATGGGGAAGAACAGAAATGCACGCACGGTTTGTGTGGGGAAACCCCCCCAAACAGAGAGACAAGTTGCAAGCCCGAGGACTTGTTTGCCTGCCGAGAGTTATCAACAGACTGCCGACACGCAGCCAGTTGTATACACAAGCTAAAACGTACTGTCTGGTGTGCCACCATTTGTTAATGCTGCCGAGTCTGAGATGCGTCTGTCATGCCAGACCACATTCTGCGTCACGCCGCCCTTCAGTAACTCCATGGAACAGGACCTCCTTGAGAAGCTGGCAGTTCTTCAAGCAGTCAAGAAATCCCCCCGAATTTTATGCACCCGGAAGTATCATTTACCCGTTCACAAAAGCCCACACTTCTCTCTATTCTGAGCCAGATTAATCCAATCAACGCCCTACCATCCTATTTCTTCAGTAGCCATTTAATATTATCCTTCACCTACTCCTAGTTATTGCAAGCAGGCTCTTCCGTTTTCCCCACTGAACCACGCGTGTCTCTTACGGAACACAGTTCTCAAGCACTGAACGGGTCCACAAATTCAACAAATGCGGTTTGTAATTCCAGCCTCTTTCTCCCTTTTCTCTCTGAACAACTGTATCAGTTATAAAACACGACACCAGTTGCTCCAGCAGAATTAATTGTTGGTCTGTGAGAAACTGTCTCACTACGATCATGCGCCGTGAGAACACTTTTGATCACGATCGCGTCCTTTGCCTTGAAAGACGAAAATAAGTAGCAATCTGTTACAGCTTTTGTGCACACAGCTTCGAACAATCATCTCTCATTGTTCACAGATGTACGCTGCGGCGTGGGAGACCTAACTTGTCATTACTGTGTGTACATGTGCCCTACTTCAGGTACAGGACGCCTGCTAAGATCCCCGACAATAACAGCAAATACTGTAAACATTACGGCACAAGCACGCTTATAGCGTGTTCATACGAACATTTTAATGTACTCTGCGTACCATTCGAACTGCAACTCGCAATGCCGTGCTGCTGCGGCAGCGTGCCGTCGCGTGACTACTATAGGCAGCGAAATACAAGGCGTAAGCCAGAACACGTTATGTCTACAGGTGATGAGGCGGATAACAAACTGAACACGACACACTGTGCTTTCATCCCTCCCTACCTCTCAGGGCGTACACTTTTGTTTCAGTGCAAAGTCGGTACATTTCTACCAGACTACACATCACATACCATAAAACATCATTTGCAAAACACTAACTAGCTAATTTCTGGCCAGTCTGTTTCGTGCGGAAAAAATGGCACGGGTACAAGTTGTCGCCCCGAGTACTTCGGATTTCTCTTGCCGGTATCATGCCACCGATGTTTCGTATTCATTCACCCCACTATCGCCGACGCTATATAACCTTGGCCCTCGGCAAAGCAGTCATATAACAATACTTACGAGCAGTAACCAGTTCAGTCTAAACGTTAGTACAGCTAAAGGTAAAGCAGTCCCATTACAGGCCTTAGGGTTCCAGGAGGTTGAGGCTCCCAGATTTCTAGACAATCGGCAATGAAGTTGGTAAGGTTGTCAGCCATACGTATCGGCCGCGTTTACCCCCCAGGAAATATTCCTGGTACTCATTTCTGTTAGAGGCTGAGTCGACCCCAGGGCCGTAGTGAAAAATTCCACTGACACCATCGGGAATCGAACCCGCGACCTGCCGGTTTGTAGCGTAGCGCCTCAACTGCGGTGCGCCCCTACAGATGCTAGAGTGCTGTTTATTTGGCTAAATGGCGCGCGCGTAAGCGATGTTAATATTAACGTACTTGTGTGAAAAGTTAAACATTTATATATACAGATTAACCCGAATTAAACATTCAGCCCGTACCGCGCAGTAAACACACTCCGTCTCGGTTATACAAACCAGCCAGTTAATGCTGTATAGGGAAATAATCGCTGTTTGTTCTGAGATCCACACAAAACACATATAAAAACACTGTGTGGGCAGAACGTAGAATTTGTGAATGTTAAACCTGGCGGTACATATAGTAACCAACCACTAGACCAATAGACCACCCAACCGCCGATCCCTAATAGTTTCCTTAACATCCTAACTGGTAACATTACGTACGGCATGTACCCCTTCCAACATTCATTGTTCATTGGGTTAACGGAAGCTGAACTGAGATAACGTCCGGTACGGCTGGAATAAATTCCACTGCATGACACATTAACGCACTGTTTAATTAACAATGTTATTAACTCACACTCTAACGTACCGTACGATCGCCCATGAATCACGAAAGGAAAGGCAACAGAAGCTGCCAAGTCATAATCTGAGGCAGTAACATTAAGAAATTTGCTGGAAATGGAACTTCCAGCCATATATATCGCGCTTCAGGCCGGAAATGAACCCAGGGCTTCCCGAACACAAAGCAGGACTGCTTCCTACGACGTTCGTTATATGACAACAGTGCCAAGTGTTAATTAGGCCAAACTCGACCGTGTCTGGGAACGTCCTCTTTATTTTACTTAGGAAATGGCTGGAGATGGCTTAATTACGACCTGCAAGGTAGTTCTAAGAACGCACGAGGCTTGGAAACTTGGCACGGGATTCAGACAGATTTATTAGACCGGAAGTGCCCTCTCACAAACAAAAACGCCGTGATTCAACACCAGAAAGCACTGCTTGCTGCCAACAGCTCGAGAGTTCTCTGAGTGACACATTTTTACCCTGGCTTTGTCTTGAAAACTGCCATTGTGCCACAGCCGATTAGAACGCAGCTACATGCAGCAGTTCATCTGCACGTTGTTTACATCGGACACGATACGGGACCGAAAATGTAGACACAAGACTCAGTCGATGACAGCGGTACTGGCGTTCCATACATGGCAGGTGCCAGACACTTTTCTCCTTACGGCTCCCGGAGAGGCTGTGGGGCAAAGTCAGCCTCCTGTACAGCGGACAGCAAGAGAGCTGTGACCACATCGGGGCATAAACCCGGCTAGCTGGCTGGTTGGCTGGCCGGCTGGCTGCCTGACTGACTGACTGACGGACTGACTTATCATCTAAGTAAGCAACCAGCCAACAAACTACCTAACTTCACGAAATAGGTCCTTCTTGAAATGTAGTACTTCTTTGGTTGTTCATCGAGAAAATTCCTCGCATTTTATGGAAACCGAAGGGTCATTACCGTGTTCACAAAAGCCCGTCACTTGTCCCTGCATTGAACCAGACGGTTCCGGTCCACGTACTTCCACACCACTTGTCTCAGACCCATTTTAATACTAGCCTCCCACCGGCGAACTGGCCTCCTTCCTTTCTGTTCCTACCGAAACACTGTATGCACTTATACACGTGCCACGTGCCAAATAATACCAAATAATTACTAAGCACTTCATTTTCAGAATCTTTGTTTTCTAAAAAGCAAGACTTTACACTGCACACCAATAAAAATCAAAGCTGTTCAAGTTGTTATTGTTTAATATTCGCAAAATTAGAAATGAGACCCTCTGTACACACCGACGGCGCACAAAGGGAATCCATTTTGGTTCTGCAAACTAATGACGACGGCCTCTCAGTTCTTAGAACTTGGTTCGAAGGCCACGCCGAGCTCTTTCAATTCTGTGCTATTCATTACGTTTCGGCCCGCAAGAATTTCTCCGAACATAAAAGTACAAAATAAAATAAAAACAAGTCTGCGTCTTAAGGGTTTCAGTTCGCTGGGACAGAATACACATTTTTCAGCTTGAGAAAAATTGTATTGCTAAAAACTTCACCTTTCGTTTGAATTGTGTGGAAACTTACAGACAGGGCAGTAGTGTCAATATTTATCGCATGCGGCGCTGCTGTCTCCCACTTACACTTGTTCTGTTTACCGACAGACCAGAACAAACAAGTGCCTCCACTCAGTTTATAGCTTTACGTTTATTCGCGACTCGGACACAGGACGCTTAGGTCCGAGCTGCTAATGATCCCAATCACAGCATTACAGCGTGCTGCATTAGGATTTCCACACTTCGCAACAGAAGAAGAAGAAGAAGAAGAAGAAGAAGAAGTGTGGTGGCCGACGTTACAGTAATAAAGGTTTTATAATCAGCGGTTACAAACACACCGAAGTGCGGTTCACGAGACGCTTTGACGTGGCAAATTAATTTTAAACTGAGTTATGCCGTGGGTGCCTACTGGTTGTATCTGCATGTCCACATTGCTACGGAAGTATCATTAGTGGAGACGCGGTATTAGTACCAGTAGCTGGCACCTGAATTTAAAAACATAACCTGGAGGAAATTTCTTGGAAGCCTCCGGCATAACTTGTGCAACAATATTACGATGTACATTAGAATGTATACTGGAAGGGTGTGGGTTTATTTAAATCAGGATACGGACCACACAACGGCTCTTGTGAACACGGTAATGAAGCATCGGTTTCCAAAAAAGGTGGGAAATTTTCTCACTCGTTTAGTGAATATTAGCACACCAAGGACTCTGTTCCATGCAATTTACTTACAGATTTGGATTCGTCATACAGAAAGGTGTTACCATTTAAAAGCGTGTAAATTTTAAAATACTGGATGACCTTATTTACACGTTAAGGGTCGACTCACATTATACGACACGACACGTCACGACAAAATATTCTTTTATGGTTTTCACATGCTCGAATTCACACCAAACCAGTCTGTCACCCACAGCTAACGACGAAGACGATGTCGTTGGAATTGACTGAAGAGAACACCTGGCCTCTCTGTGCCTGTCACTGCATGTCGTGTCTGTTAATCGACGGTAGATGTGAATGCACGCTGGTTTCTGCCATGTCGTGTCGTGCCGTGCCGTGCCGTGCCGTATAATGTGAAGCGATCCAAAATCTCATCGCACTTGAGACTCCTCTGACACACTCCACAAACAGGTTTTCTGCCGTCTCTATTCAGTGCCCTCTCGCCCACAGATTTACTTCTACCCTCCACTTACAAATTTTTGGCACTTTCCATTATCTTTTATTTCCTGCAACATTTTTCACAAGCAAACTATCCACAGCTTCCTCTTTTCGACGTCCTCATCACGTTCCAACATCTCCACACAGCATCACGTGCCGCCTACGTCACAAGAATTTCCAATTCCTCTACGCCTTCACACACGCATTCTCTGTCATATCACCTCTCGTCTTCAATATCAATTTCATTCAACTGTCTTCTTTTCACTCACACACAAAAATCAGCAACATGTTCTTTCGTCATGTTAGGCCCTCATCCACCTCATCTTCTCTTTGGCTGCATGCACAGTGGGTGGCTAAAAAATTTGTAACTTTTCTTTTTCACACCATAATAAAGTTAATTACGAAAAATACGAATTCCAAGAGTACATTTTTACAACACTTATTCCTGCTCTGAGGGGATGAATTTTACTGCTTATCCCAGTACTGCTCCTTTGACCTCTAAGAATTTGTACGCCTCTTCGTATGGTTTCTATTTCCTTCTGCCCTATCTGGGTGAGCATTTGATCATGAAATCAACGACTCGGTGGTGCACTTAGTGCTTCAGAAAGTTTAGTCGACACCCTCCGTGTTTTCTCACATCCTCTCAACTGAATTCTTATCCCGGCTGTACATTGGCAATTTCTCTACAATTTCGTACCCAATTCAGCCCGTTTCCTCCACGCATTCATAATTCCCAGAGTTTATTCAATTTTTGGATGAGATATACGGATGCGAATAAGACGGTCTTTCGAAGCAAATTCTGAATTTATAGTCCGTACTCTCCGTGGCGAATTGGAAAAGTGTCAAGACAACGCCGCCCAGAAATACTGGTCAGTGTACTTGCTGTCACTGTTGGTTCTTTCACGACGCTGTCAATATTTAAGCACATAATGCGGTGAACGAAATGGTGCCGAGCGACGGACTGGGAACGACTGGAATAACAACATTTATGGCCCAATCCTGGCACTATCCCGCTACTTGTCGCCAGGGACTTAGGAAAACCATGCGACACGTTAGCCAAGCCAGCCGGTATTCGCGGCGACACTCGAACCACGCAGACTACGTCTAGAATGTGAGTTTAGAACGTCACAACTACGTCAGCCTGTTCTATTTACGGGGTGAAGGTAATGAGATTGTTAGGAGGAAATTCCGTTGGAGCATGCGCAAAAAAAGTGCATCACAGACTACACTGTAAAAACTAGGGTATGTCTTAGGGGTTACTGTGTTGAGTTGGCGAAATTCTGAGTCCTGTATGAGCCTTGGCCGCAACTGTTTGGTGATAAATGCACTTGTATTTATCGCCACAGACCATACGGAAGCGATGCACACGCCAGTCAGGGCCAAAAATACGATATCCGGTAAACGGCCAGCCCACAATAACCGTTAGAAATTAATGAGTAAAATCACATCGCCTGCGTTGGATCGAGAACGAGTGGGCAAGAAAACTCGTCCCACAGCATTAGCACGTCGGAACCGTTTAATATCGTGATAGGAACACGCCACGCGTCAGACTGACCGCCGATACTGGCGTGACGTTCGAGCCAGCTGCATGATGAGCACACGAACACGTCTATGTCCGTGAAAATACTGGCATCTGCTGCACGGCAACAGGAACGAACACCGCAGGCTTCATGCTTCATGACCAGTTAAGGACAGCAGAGTTTGTTAGTGATACGTCGCATATAGAACGAAGAGGTCGCTGGTATATTAGTGCCGTTTTAACGTGCATGATCTTACTGGGGATATAAGAGAGGTGACACGTGGAAAGCACCGAGCTACGTCAGCTACTTGATCACGTCTATAAGTAGATAAAGTATATCAAAGTACTCTTAAGAGATCTCAACTAACAATATGGAGAGAAGATATTTTCAAACTGACGACTGGGAGCGACAGTCTACATAAAACAGCACTGGCAATGCTGTCACAGGAATAAACATCCCTACATTTGAAAACCTGTCAAGGCCACAGTGTTCCCACGCTGGATCATTCGAAAATGCACCTGGGGCTTCTACCGGTGGGAAGATTCATTATCACACTGGTCAAATCTTCATAGACAGGAGATGGCACTGACGTATAGCCTGCTCGATGTGCGACCACCTGTCAGGCGAGCTACTACAGTGATCACAATCTGCTGGTTCCAAAAGTTAGGGAGAGACTGTCAGTAAATAAATGAGCATCACATAAGTTTTATGTTGAGATCCGATATCAAGAATCTAAACGGAGTGGAGGTTAAAGAACTAAATCATGTTCAAATATCAAAGACGTGTGCAAATTTGGACAACCACATGATCGTGGGGCCATCAATAGGGCTGGATGAAATAACAGAGATACAATCAAAACCTCAACTGAATACAGACCAGGTTATTACGAGCAGAAGATACATAAATCATGCTTTGACGAAGACTGTTAAAAATATTATATCAGAGGAAGCGAGCCAAGCTGTAGTGGTACAGGATCCAAGATAAGTTAATGGAGATAAACTGAACAATATAAGACTAAAACTTGCAGACATTTCACGAACATCTGAAAGGTAAAATTAATGAGCTTGACACAAACAGAAAAGACAAGAATATTACAGACTTGCAGAGCGGAATAATGACTTTAAGAAGAGCTACCAGCCTAGCACTAATACGGTGAATGTTGCTAAAATCATTTGCTTGTAGATTCCCACAGTAGTTTAAAAACGCGGAAGAAACACTTCTTACTGAATGTATATGGGGTTAATGACATCAGCACACGCACGTGAGCGACTGGTCCACTAAAACAATGGTATTCCAGAGACACAATCGCCTTTAGTGATATAATAATAAATGTTGCTACGGAAGGGAATTTAAGGCGTCATTAATGCGCATTTCGGTGCGGTACAATGAGGAAAATCGACAAGACCTTAATTATTATCAGTCCGAGGTCCGAACCAAGTTAACTCCCCACATACGCGTAAGCAGGAGTGTGTTACCGTGTTACCGCTGCTGAACTGGTAAGTTCCTAAATGAATATGCTAATGACAAAAAGAAGAGTGAAGCAGAATAAGCCAACTGCAGATCCCAGCCGACATCTGTTCACAGAAGGGAACCTGATTTGAATACTGAAACGTGTTTCCCGTTATTGTATCCTCGTTAGCCCCTGCACTCTGCACGTAAATTGTATGATATCAGAATCTCTACACACGGAAGCCAATGGCTATAGAGATACGCAAATTCACATCACACGGCAACGGCTGTAGAAAGTAGTTACGCTTCGTCAGGTGGATGGGTTAGTTTCTACTTAGCATCCACCCTCGCAGTAAATTGATTTAATTAAAAGCTGTCACTTTTTCAAGCACTTCACAAATCCTCGTTAGACAGTCATTACAAAATCCCACCGATTGACCATGCTTCCACCAATTCACATTTTCACAACGTATTTCTCAACATTTCTTTAGAGATCTTCATTCAGTATACTCCTGTGCATGGGATTAATCATTTCCTTCCAGGCTGCTAGCCAAACACTGCACGTTACCGCATTCAGTTGTTACCACTCGATTCTAAATATGGCAAAATTATCTTCTTAAAACATGCAGCAGCTGAAACTTTAATCACTCAGTCGAAGCCAGATGTACTTTAAGACTAAGATACTGCAGATAAAAGTGGAAAACTAATATAAAACAGAGTTAAAGGAATAGGAAAAGAAACACGTACACTGAAATTATTGCTGATTAGACCTTTAAAGACTAAGATTAACCTGAATTATATTTAAAGACTCAGTCCGTACCGCGCAGTAAACACACACCGTCTCGGTTATACAAAACAGCCAGTTAATGCCGTATAGGGAAATAATCCCTGTTCGTTCTGAGATCCACACAAAACACATACAGATACTATGTTGGGCAGCATAAAGAATTTTTTAATGTTAAAATTGGTGGTGCATAAGTAATCGCCAGGCTTTAAACCGTTCATGGCATGGAACAGAATCTCAAAGCGGGAATTTTGATAACTAGGAACCCTTGCTATCAACGAAGAGGCAAGAAATAACGTGGATACAAGGAGCAATTTGATGCCTTGTAATACAGCACGGCGCAGTGAACATGACATAGACGAGCCGCCTGCTTCTAAGGGTGCGTCCAGCGTGCACTGTGGGTTTCTCTCGGAGAACAAGGAAAGACAAAGGGAGCAGAGAAAAGAAAGAAGGGAATCTAAGACGAAGTAAACATGGCAAAAACAAAGCTGAATAAGTAGTGAAAAAGAAACGTGGTGGAATAACAGGATGAGAGACAAGATGAGAACAGAATGTGTGTAAATTAAATCTGAGGAATGCGGAAGGAAAACGCGGAAAAAGGAAGTTTAAATCAGTATAATTTTGGAAGAAGGGGTAAGGGGAAGAGAAATCTGGAGGGAGAAAAAGGGAAGCGCGAAACAAATAGAAACAGAGAACGTAGAGAGGTCAAGGAAACAAAATTAATATAAGAATGCGAGACCTAGTAAAAAAAAATTAGAACAGAAAAAAAAAGAAAAATAAAAAACTTAGGAAGGGCAAGAAAGGAGAAACAAAAATGATTAATGAAGACTGGATGCTGAAACTGTTTTACTGTGCATTAAGCTGTACGTTGTGTCTGCCTTCATGACCTCGGGATAAAAACCTTTCATCACGTGAGCGGGGCTGTAGGCGCCGATGCTCAGCACTCGGCGCTAGGCTGCCTGCCGTGTCGCACGCGATGCCGGGGCGTCCCGCGTGCGCCTTGCGATGGTGTCCAGTAACAAGTGTAGCGGATGTGTCAGCCAGACACAGTAAGTCTCTCTTCATACCATCTGCTAATTAATTCGCCGACATGTTTCACGTCCGGTCTAAAACTACTCTTAACTTGGCAAATACTTGGGTCTTTCAGTGGAAGAGCGGGCTACACACACCTCTGCCCCATGAGACGTCATTCCTTAGAAGGAAGGTCACTGCATATGAGAAGGGCACACACGCACGCACGCATATACACACATATGCAGACACTAGTTGGTTCAGTTCACCACTCAGACAAGAATTCTAGTCTGTAGATATGCATTTTACTGCAAGAGAAACGGCGTCTGCCCACGCCGTTACCAATATCGTTCATTAGCCTCCATAAAGCCCAGTGGTTACTGTAGGTACCGCCAGGTTTAACATTCACAAATACTACGTTCTGCCCACACAGTGTATTTATGTGTTTTGTGTGGATCTCAGAACAAACAGCGATTATTTCCCTATACAGCATTAACTGACTGGTTTGTATAACCGACAAGCAGTGAATCTTCATAAATAATTCAGTTTAATTTTTATCTTTAAATGATTAAGTGTCACATCAGAAGATTCCTTCTTCCACTCATGACAGTTGAACAGGCGAACAACTTACTGGCCCCTGTTTACATCTACTCGTTTATTAGCGCAGACAGTAAACCCACCAATATCAGTACAGACAGCTTCTCTATTCGATTCCCCGACCTCCTATGCACACCATTCACTACGGAAATGCCCGATTCATATGCAGGACGCCAGGACCAACCGTGATTAATTCCCACAATCTAACTGTGTCGTCAGTTTGTTAACCTGGTACAAAACCCAACATGGCTCGCAATGAGAAGCGTCAAAAAATATCGATGTGTCTCTACAGTGATCGATGCCACCACATAACAAATTGGTCGTCAAGGTGTCTTTGTCAGCAAAGCATGTGGCGCATTAAATACTGCAACCGACGGCTACAGCATGAATAATGGCTCCAGCGACATATATAAACTGTTACAAGTCATTTGTTTTCTTTCTGTATGCAGCAAAGCATACACGAGGTACAGTTTTCTGCAAACAGCAGCAAAAGCCATTACGATGACAAAAATAACCATCACCTTCAGTTAAGCAAACAGCAAACGTACAAGTTGCCACTGTGCGTAGCTTGGAGAGGAATGCAACCGGACGTGGAGGCTAAGGTCCACACATACATTATAGCAATAAACATCTTAAATATGCCATGTTGTACAGAAACTCTGGAAATGTGAATGCTACAGGAAACGGTAATTTATTGCTAAACCGCACTGGCATCGGCCACATGAAGTTTTGACAGACATGGGCATTCACACTTGTGTGGTAAATGTAAATTGCACAATACTGACAATGGTAATGATAATCACGATGACGACAATAAATAATAATAATAATAATAATAATGAAAACAAAGCCCGAGCCAGTCGGCGCAAGTAGCAGTCCAAGGCTCAGGCCAGGACAGCAATCATCCTAACACAGGAATTTCGTGGTTTTCCTCAGTCTACACAAATTTTGGGAGAATGCCTCAGTGAGGCCACGACCGTTTGTTTCCACATCCTTTACAATTATGTATTCAAAACTACTGCATAATTTGACGCTAGTACGCAATAACAGCCAACAGTGTTGGACAGGCACAATATCTCCCCCTTTCCGAAACGTCCAGACCAGCTACGGACACTATCCAGCCTCCTATACAACGGACAGCGTTCGCACTTTCCGAAACGTCCAGACCAGCTACGGACACTATCCAGCCTCCTACACAACGGCCAGTGTTCGCACTTTCCGAAACTTCCAGACCAGCTACGGACACTACCCAGCCTCCTATACAACGGACAGCGTTCGCACTTTCCGAAACGTCCAGACCAGCTACAGACACTATCCAACCTCCTACACAACGGACAGTGTTCGCACTTTCCCAGGGTTTAAGCGACCGAAGCATGAGGCTGAGCACACATGTCCATCTTTTGCCACCGTTATGAATGAATGGAGCAATACCTCCACTGTTACGTATGCCTCTATGGCGTGTCACTTCACAGTAACTGATCCCTCGTCCCTTCGAACAACGAACTCACAGGCGCAGCCACGTAACAGGAAGTAGAGTTTTGCTTTGCCTGTCCAATTTCTGCCAACCCACTCCACCTTCTCAGCTATGCTGTGTTTCTGTTTCCTAAAAGGAATTAAAGTCTTGACACCAAAACAAGATGGCTTCGAGCGTGACTTTTCCCCAGGCACGCATAGCGTGACGTGAACCGTGACATTAGTTCTGTCACATGGGCCAGCGCTCACGTGTGGCAACCGAATTCCTGGAGGTGACGTCACAAAGTGACGTCGTTACGCTTCATAATAGCGTGGAAAGCAGACAGACAACACAATAAATTGCAGGCACAACCGTATGCAGTGACATAGTGGCGTCAATCACAGAGCCTGGGAAACTGTCGGGAAAAAGGCAGGCGGCACTGTGCAGCGAATATACGCATACAGGGCCTGTACATGTGCAGAAATGCACAAAAGTCAGTTGACACTACAGACAACATGTTAAACATTCAGTGCCAAGTGACTTTTGCGCTGTAAGTCGGTTTACTGAGACAGGGCAGTGTTTAACCTTTTAAAGCCTAGCGGTAACTTTACGTACCACCAGGTTTAACATTAAAAAATTCTACGTGGTGCCCACATTGTGTTTGTGTTTTGTACGGATCTCAGAACAAACAGCAACTTTTGCCTTATAAAACATTAAGAGACTGGTTTTTATAACCGAAGTGGAGAGTGTTTACAGCGCGGTACGCACTGAGTCCTTATATAAAACAGACACGCTTCGTCTTTAAAGGGTTAATTGTGGTTACGTCCAGTTACGTTCCCAACGATCAGATGTCAAAGAAGTGCACTGAACATGGTGGGCAAAGTACGAACAATTTCTGTGGCTACTCTCCGCCACTTTCTGCTGGAATCTTCATGCAAATGAAATTGTGTTTCCCCGGAACGTGAGTATAATTTCGGCAAAGCAATATTTAGGACACCCTCTGCATATAGAGACCCGTCAACCGTTTGTTTATCTGAGGTGAAGAACACTGCTCCATGGAGTTACAGGGTCAGAAGGGCAGTGCGGCGAGCGATCAGTGATCTGACGATACAGCAGGCACGTGTACGTGTCTCTACGTGACGAACAGCGAGCCAGCAGCTGCGGCGGTGACACCGTGATATGTGACCACGGTTTTGTGCCGTCGTACTGCTGGTGCAAATCTGTGGTCGTATAACAGGTTTGTGAGAGGTCTGGCAAGAAGACAAGCAGCTGCTGTAACCGTCCTTGGCAGGCCCCGAGCTCTAATATCCTTAATTAGAGCTGCGCGTGCCTGCCAAGAGTTCTTAGAAGGAAAGTGGCGTACAAAATTGTATTTATGCCTGCTTTGACTCTTTTTCGTCCATTACTTCTCCTTCACATTTTCCTCCTTTCTCCATGGCACGCCTCCACTTCCTTCTGCGTCTCTTATACCTCTAACCTCTCCCTCCATTTCGCTTCTCCACATCATTTTCTCTCACATCTCGCTACCTTATTTTATACGCCTTCAAAAGACCCACTAGTTCCCTGTTCTGCTTTCTTCGTCGAATGTCTCCCTCTCCTCCCTCTTTCATTTTCGCTAAGAAAGCTCTCTTATCGAGCTAGTTACATTCACAGTAAAGACGTCTCTCTGACAGTCCTTCTATCAAATACCGAAACCGAAATTTCTGGCTGTGTGCAAGTGCCTCAGTTTCTCCTCGCCAGACTACACTGCACAACAAGAAGCTTCCCCTCACACTCGCGTACCTTTTTGTACGGAGTGGCCACATACCCGAAGTCTAAATAGCCCCTGCACAATACCGTGTACTGGAGGCGGTCCGTTAAAACTGCACAACGTCGGAGCCCAGACAGTGCAATCTGCAGGATATCCTTATCTTGGAATGCATCACATCTACTGGCTACTGCATGCGAGGTAGACCTCGTTAAATATTAAACTAGTTTTGCGTACAGGTAACCATCGCTGCAACAAGTTTCGGCCAAAATCCATGACGGTCATAACCAGTCCTCATTTCATATACAAAGGCAACAGTAGAACATTCGGCTGTATACGCGAACTACAAGCAGTTCACCGCTCAGTGTTCACAAAGCGGGATGACTTTCCGAAAGTTACTGCATGTTAATATACATCCCAACATTCGGCCCCAAGTGCGGTCCCTGTGACGTCTGCATCGGGTTCACTTCATTCTCCTCAGTCTCCACAGGTCAACTCTGAGCCAAACTGTGCACTAGTCTCAGCCAAACGGCACCAGTATTAGCCAGACAGCACTCTAGTATTAGCCAAACGGCACTCTAGTATTAGTCACACGGCACTCTAGTATTAGCCACGCGGCACTCTAGTATTAGCCACACGGCACTCTAGTATCAGCCAGACGGCACTCTAGTATCAGCCAGACGGCACTCTAGTATTAGCCAGACGGCACTCCTGCCCGCTGTTTCTATCATAATGCTGTGGCATAGTAATCTAAACGAAACACAAAGCGTTATTTCACTTGGAATTTACGTCTCCTGTTTACTGAACAGCCACACCAATATCCAGGCTAGGTACCACCCAACTACCTTGTCATACTTCAGCTACCACAAATGTACATGGGAGGTATTTCACAGAGCACCACACATCCACACCCTGGTATCAGTGACGTCATCGTTCTGAGGCACTGAGGCTGCTCCTCAGTCCAGTAATTTATGACTGAGGTCGCGAGGAAGTAAGTTCAGAATTACTGAGCATTCTCCGAGGACTGCGAATTGAGACATCAAGAGATTGCATTGTGACTACTTCGAACAAGCAATAGCTGCAGAACTGCGAAACTAATAACGGAGGACAGGGACTGTTTTGTGTGTCTCGAACTCAATTTAATTAACAGAATATTCACACAACCCCCCTTCCTCACCGCATTCAGACCTACAATATAAGTTTCCCCGCACAATTAAAGATCCTCCATTAATAACTGCGGATCTATCGAGTACAGTTCGTTTCAATTGCAGTCCCTCGTCTGTTTAAACCAAAAGAATCATCCAGTTACATGAGCAGATAATCAAAGGACGTCGCCCTGGAAGCTAATATTCTGTCTCTCCCTAGAGACTTCTTCGCTTTGTACTTAGCTTACCAGTGCCACCGCAGTATTTACAAACATGTACTGCACTTTCAACGCCCAGGCGTACCCACACGTACCATCCGATGTGACATTACGAAATTTAGAATTTCGGCACGTGACGTACGCAGAAGTCCCGTGCGGTTCTCGCAATGAACACTGACAGGCAGACTTCTCTACACAAATTAAAGGATTAGTTGTCAGAGGGACATGTACCGTGTTCTCTGTGAGGTACGAACTGATGTTTCCTTCGTCATTTAGATGAATGTCAGTTTTCAAACGGTACGAGACTCTTGCTCTTTAGACAGAAGAAACTTTTAACTCATGAGAGTACAAAAGAGCTGATGATTTTGTACTACATCAGCAGCCCCACTTCAGGCAGCCGTAAACACTGGAGTTTCTAAAATAGTAACAGAAATTACTGTCGTAACTATAGGCGGCCAGGCCTAATGTGCCCGGTTCGAAAGATGTATGCAGCAGACGTGTACAAAGAGTTCTGGAATGTAATCAGAAAGGAGCAACGCGCATTTGGAAGAGAAACATCATGTCGTATTGGGTTCCTCTAATGCCATAAATACGGCAATTTGTCAAAAACAGGAATCTGATTTTGAAAAGTACTCTGTACGCACTAAATACATTAAGAGTTCGCCAGACCACATCGCTCCAATGTACGGAGACTTACCAGAGGTAAAGCATATCCCCAGCATTTAATTCAAATAATAAGAGACTATGAATGCATGATTGTCAGCGTTGACAACGGGGCAATGGTAAGCCCCCAGAACGGAAACCATTACTCATGGTGCAAGACTAGGATGTCCCCTGTGACCTGCGCAACTGTTCACAAATTGCAAACGCAGCTAACAGTAAAACACAAGCTCAGAACTAGTATTTAGATACGTCATCATCTGGCAATGAAGAAGTGCCACTGCAAAAACACGAGGTTGCTCAGCCACTCAGTAGAATAAAAAACTGTAACTTCGAAACGTCAAGTCAGAAATTGGAAAACACAGCATGCTCGTGAGCGGCAAATGTCAGACAAGATCAAAGATAATGCAAAACTCTAAAACTGGTGAACGGATTCAGACTTTCAGATGGTGATATATCTCAAAAACACGACATCAAAATAAAGAGTACATTTCAGAGTACGTGCGGCACAATGAAGAGAGTTTTAAGAGAGGAAACCAAAAGAGATTCAATGCTCAAATTTAATAATTTAATGCTATAGTCTGTACTCATATACGGTTCTGAGAACCAGGCTAAGCAGAGAGAATAGGGTAACAATAGAAACGGCGGAAATTAAATTTCTAACATACGTTTCTGTGCACCTTGTCATAGACCAAGCGAGCAATACAAACATCAGACAACTTCTGTGCATTTACGGTACGGAACAAAGAACTGAAGGACACAAATTTAATTTGTCAGCACGAACATAATCGGCGAACGGAGCTCGGACGAATCGCTCGGTGTACGTACTATTGCCTGCGAACAGAAAGAACCCCCCCCCCCCCAGACGTTTGAATACCAGGAAAACGTCGCGAATGCAAATTCTGAGAAGCAACACGCAATCTGTGGCCTTCCTTAAAAGTAACGACGACGACGATCGCTGTAATAAGTATATATATATGTGTAAGGCCGATCCCACCGTCCGCGCAGTCTACGGCGTGGGTACGCAACCGCTCGCTTGCTGGGATTGCGGGTTCGAAACCCGCCGGTGGCATAGATGTCTGTCTCTAGTGAGTGTTGTGCGTTGTCAGGCAGAGGTCTCTGCTTCGGGCTGATCACTCGTCCAGAGGAGTACTACCGAGTGTGGTGTGTCTGAGTGTGATCGTGAAGCGTCGATAATGAGGCCCTGGCCCAGTGGCGGCTGTTGCGCCACTGGAAATATACATGCATGGAGCATATTGCGCTCAGTTACAGCTGAATGACAAATCTGAAGCAACACATGAGGAAAGGGAACCTGCGTCCAACTGCCTGCCTTAAAGATTAACCACCAGTCTACATCACATACAATTATTCAGCTCGTACTTCACAGAGAACACAGTGCGCTTCCATTACAAAAGCAATCCTTTATTGCTGTTTCATGCATTAATTACGTAGTCTCTCTTACTACAGGTCTACAGCCTCTTCCAAAGAGAGTCCTCCACAGAATGCGATCTGGTGCTTGCGTCTTTCAACTTCCAGTATCTTCTCGTTTCCTTCCGGCCATCCAGTATCTACTTACACCTCCTTCGTCGTCTTCCCGTCACTTCTTTCATTCTGTGTTTCCTTCAGTAACGTGTTTTACAAGGCAGTTCCCATGCAAGATGTGACTATCAAATCAGCCTTCCTTCTTTTTATCCTATGTAGGATATTCCTTTGATCCTCGACTCTATGTCATATTTCTTCATTTTGGGGGGAAAAAATCGGTGTTTTTATTACGTCATACGGAACGCTTAATGCACTGTCTCGACAAAATGGAGAAGTTTTAGCGCTACATCTGGCGGTACGGATCCTAACCACTGGGGTTTGAATGGTTACGCCACCCTGCCATTGTGGCCGGGGGCCGCGGGGGGCGGGGGGTCGGGAAAGGAAAAAAACTTTCAGACTAGCAGGCCTGGGGTCTCTGGTAGAGGGAAGTCACACAAATTAGCCTACCACTGTGCTAGACAGTTCAGTGCTTCATTACAGCATTATCACTGTGCTACCAGATGGTGTATCAGCCTCAACAACATGATGCGATATGACGGTGTTAAGTATTGATCACTCTCTCAAAATGCACGACTTCTAAGGAAGTTCGCGTGACTGACATGAATTCATCGCATTTCTTTTCGTATTTCGTACAAGTTATACACGCTCACACGTATAGTCTGTTAAGTGTTATCGAGCGGATTCGAACTTTGGCCCCTTCAAATGTAATATACTGCCAGTCCATATTGATAGCGACAAGAGACTATTAATAAATCGCTACTGGGTATTTTCTCAAGAAGAAAAGCCACATGACAACCTGTCATATAATAATGTATCACCTGAACAAGAAAACACTTATACACATCGTCGTCGTCGTCGTCGCCATAATAATAATAATAATCATCATCATCATCATGAGGGTCTGTTCCGATCATGATGAGATCTGCACAAGTCGTTCTTCCCTCTTCTCCCTGTGTGTCCTCAATTCCCATAACCTGTGGCATTAGAGATGTCCCACTGCGCAGCTGTTCTACGCGGATCCAATCGTCAAGGGTGACAGCGCCAAGCACCCCCCCCCCCCCCCGCCAAATATCTGTAATTCACACTGAATAGTGAGGCTACGTATAACACCTCGCAGACCACAGCCAGTGGTTCGCCTTCGAAACGTCACCCTCACACGTGACCACCGTTTAACCAGGTCTCCCCATGTCACATTCTTACAGTAATGTAGCGTTACTCAGAACCAAGACGTGAAGTTCTCTCTGTCCACGCCATGAAGATATACTGGGGGAGTACAGGTACAGCTCCACTCATTCTCACCCTCGGCATTAGATGAAATTGGGTCGATAAGGCCAAGTCCCGGCCGCTTTACCCCGGTTCCCATTGAACAGGAGGCTGTGTGGGACGCAGAGGTGGTCTGCAGCTTTGGAAAAGACAAAAATACCTTATCCCTACCGGAATTCGCACCCCGCGCCGTGCAGGTTTCAGCCCAGTCGCTATACCGACTGGCAGGTGTATACTTGAAGATACAGAATAGTAATATTAGAGTTGATCTCACGGAAACGGGTGGGAGGACATGGACTGGAAACACCTGGTTCACGATACGGACAACTGAAGGGACTCTGAACACGGTATTGAAGGTCTACGTTGCATAAAATGCGGGGAATTTCTTGACTCCGTTCCATGGCGTTATTTGATTATCCTTCTTGACTGCCTACAGCGAGTGCCGACAGTTCACATGGCACGAGAATGTACCGCACTCAGTATGCTGCAGTGTGCAGTGGTGGCACCACACAGCAGTCAGCCTGCGGCACACGTCACACAACATGAACTTGTGCCACTGTTGCTCGCAGGCAGTTGTTGCTGACCAGGACACGAGTTTGTGCCCTCCTCGGCGAAATCGACGTTTAGTTACGCACTGCGATACATGAGACGCGGCCCGTGAAACGTCAATAAACAGTCCACTCGCGAGCCGGAAGTGACGATGGGTGGAAATGGAATTTTTAATACCAGCGGCTTTATGATGGCCTGGTTCATCGCCGGATCAAATATTCATGTTCCAAGTAAAACTGCCGTCTGCCCGTAACCACTTCTCAATTTATAAACTCCCTTTCAAGTGACACTATGACGGGGGCATGTACGTATGTAGAACTGCCCCCCCTCACCCCTCCGCCCCCGACCCCTGTCCATCGGACCCACCTGCTCGATAGCACGCACACGACGTAACACAATAACTTAATCTCGTCTGTCTGTCTGTCTGTCTGTCTGTCTAACCGCTTGCACTTACGTAAGAACAACTTTGTGCCCTGCTTGGAATAGGGACGCTTCACAGGATGACTCACCGCTCACTTTCTTAGCGGTGTTCTTTAACCTTTCAAAGCCCAGTGGTTACTTCACGTACCACCACGTTCAACATCCAAGAATTCTACGTGGTGCCCACATTGCGTTTATGTGTTTTGTACGGATCTCAGAACAAACAGCAACTTTTGCCTTATACATCATTAACTGGTTGGTTTTTATAACCGAGGTGGGGAGTGTTTACAGCGCGGTACGAGCTCAGTCCTTATATAAAACAGATTAGATTTAGTCTTTAAAGGGTTAAAACATATTTGTACTGGGCCTGAGAAGCGTGGCAAGACAACAAGAGAGACGGTTTACGTATAAACGTAATGGAGAAGCGCGTTCGCATAACTATTGTTGCCGTGGAAAAGCAATAAGTATTACACGTTATAACTGTCTATCTGTAGCATTCGTTATCCAGCATGAAATACCACGTGGTCTCATCCCGATGCACTGCAACCAGTCACGTGAGGCTGAAACAACCGTATTAAAACAGGTGTCCACGAAATATCGAAATATCAAAAATCGATCTTTACAAACTTCGAGACTACTGTACAGGTATACCTATCCCATTTTGCCTGTGTTCACTCAGTAAGGATTGGAACTTAACACAGCATGAACAAAGACATGGCTGGCTGTGTTGTCAACAACGCGGGACGTTCTATGATGACGCTACGCTGCACTCAGACTGTACACGCAACAAACCATTATCGTTGCTTTGTGACTTAAATAGTATCGGCCATTAATGCTAATGGAACTGAAGCCTTACAATTTACTCGTCACGTTTATTATCAATTTAATACAATGCACAGCCCTTTTTAATTCTTCTATAGACGTATTCAGTCGACCATTATCTCTATTAACAGAAGGTCACATGAGGTCACAGCAATCAGATCTGTCTCTGCACTCTGTTACAGTAGATTACACAATTCACAGTATTTCCCGGAGAACAGTGTCTATTGCGAACGACTCTTGAGCGTTCGTCCTTTGATGGAAGCTTCCTTAACTTTGTACAGTAACGCTACTTCACGTTGCAAATACAGTAAGTTATCACGCCAAACATGTCACGACGCGCAATAAAGCTCGAGCAGCTGAAACACAACGATTGATTACAAAGTTACTGGTGTTTCATATCGATCACAAGATGACGACGTTTTGGGGTAAACTGTCTTCATGTGCACGGCAAATTATGGAGCAGGTGCAGTCACAAAGTCCCGCAAACGTCACTGAGCCCCCCACTGGTCGAAAGACACAATGTTGCCACGTGTCACAAAACTGTTTAATTAGCGTCAGTTACTGAGTTAAGCGGCTGTAAGGGTACAATGAATAAGTCCGAAACAATTTACCGGTCATGGCGTGTATTTTTATTTCACGCAGAAAATGCCCGAAAATGGCGAATCAGTTTAAGAACGAAAAAAAAAATAAGTACGAATGCGGCCGGAATAAGCTGCAGCTGTAGGTGTCGGGGTCACGTGGCACCGAACTGCTGACTGTGCAGCTTGTAAGACCGCCATAACCAGAATGGTGTGCAGCAAGAGTTCAGCAATTCAAAGAACTGTCAGCACCTACAGAACTGGGTGAAAACAGAACTTCCTAGTCGTGCCAGTCGCGCTAGAGACATGACCTTCATAAAACGACGGCTTCAGGAAGACGCTGCTACTGTGTATCACCGACTAAGACGTGCCCAGTTCACCTGACACCGCATCCCATGCTATTCCGGTACAGACCCGCGACAGACATCACAGTATACGGCATAACAGCGTACTTTGTACGTTCAAGAAACAAGAGCTGCGTGTGTTCCCGCAGCACACCCACCCTCACCTAATTTTGTAGTGTGAACATTATTATTACTGGGTCTTTCACAGACTCGCGCGCTCTGGGCGACTGTGGCTAACAGTAAGCCACAGTCGCCCTTCAGTGCACTGTCGGATAAAGGGAAACCACTGTTAGCCACGCCCGCCCAGAGCACACCAGTCTGTGAAGGGCCTCTAAATTTACTGCTAGTTTATATTTCCAAAAACTTTATAATGGCCCATACATTACCATCCGCTAGCGCCACTCAATGCTAACTAAATTCTTCAATCGATCCGCTATTATTAAATAACCAATGAACCTACCACCCAAATCACGCATTATTATTCCTCTGTATTCGCCCCTGCAGTTAAGCAAGCTCAACACAATGCTGGGATGAAATGACGGCTTCCGGAATATATACAGCACGTAACTCAGTATGTCACAGCGTTTGCAGCAGAAATCGTCTATTTGCTGAGTTTGTCCGTCACCCTGGTTTGTACGTTTTGGTACAGGACGAAAGTAAACGTCATCGCCACCATCAGCAACAGAGTGCGAGTCATTCCAGGCTTGTTCAGTTTCAGCTGGTGCTGGTCTGTCCATCTTTTCATTGGTCTACCTGCGTTTCTTATGCCGGCTGGATTGTATTCATGCAGTAACCGGGAATGTGTGTATCGTCAGTTACTAACACAAGTGTCCACTTGCACCTATAATCAACAACATTTTAATTTAAGCTGTACCTACTTACTTCCTCTGTTACCCCTTCACTTGTTCCATGGCCTAGTGGCAGTGAGGTACCACCTCCCCACCTCAGACCGACCTCCGCGCTCAGTGCTCGTGACGCACCCACAGCACACGCCGCTTACCGCCAGTCCTGGACATGCAGCACATTTCGTAAGGTGCACAATACCGAATACGGTGTGGCATTTTAAATACCCCACACAATCTTACGTACATCCTGGTTCCGGATCTTCCTCGCCGGGGCGACCGTTTTCACGGTTTCCTGAAAACGTCTGCGTTTACTGAAGTACTCCATGTCCGATTTCACCCTTTATGTTATCAATTAATTAGTCACACCCATTCTGCCTTTTAGAAATACATAATGTATGCAGTTGATAAAGCGTCAATAAATAAATTAACGTCATGTTCGATGTATATGATGGATGTGTGTACAGTCTATAGAATTCGAGTGCATCATGCAGGGCGGAGAGGCGTGCATTTCTATACGTACCAAAACCACAGGCCAGAAGCATCGACTGAGTGAAACTAACGGATGGATGGATATGGCGACACCGGCTCATTAGGTGCTGTGGGAAAACGAGCACACCGGATATCGGTTGGCTTGTCTAAACGATTACGAAGGCGAGCCTACCGAACCCATTTTCCCACACATCATAATCGCTCGCATACAGCTGAAGATAATGCAATAAACTAACACAACCCTGTAATAACTGACAGTACAGTGCGTACTACTGCCGGACTTACTACACTGCCATGTATACTTACAGAGTAAATATCCATAAAAGTTACTGCGATTGGTAATATCCAACTCTAACGAATGCTACAAAAAGTGTGTCACATTAACACAATAAACATGACCCTGGCTGCTATACTGTACACATCTGAACCCTTCTGTGGAACAGCAACAAACTGCTAACTACCTTCCTGGATCAGCGTCCTCCTTCCCGCGTTAACAGTCGCTGCCATTCTATCAATTCCACACATTTTAGGGAACACAAAACTCGTTACATTTTCACAATATTCCGTGACTGATCGCTTTCCCCAGTCTGGTCCCCCCCCCCCACCACACCTTACTGCTGCCTGTCACCACTGCCCTCCAATGTACGCCTGGGTACTCCCTGTATATTTATCCTACCAAAACAACGAATTTCCTCCTCAGTCACGTGTGCTGCACGTTCTACTCATCTCATCCTAACAATATTTGGCGAAGAGTAGAAACTACGCAAAATGAATACAAGCCAAAACATGAGACACGAACCTGAACGCCTGCTGAAGATGCATATTCATAACAACCAGACTTTCAAATAGTGGTTCGAATAACGCAGTAGGCAGTCTACGGGCTAAACGGTTCGGGGTTCGAATTCCGGTGGGAGCGATATATTCCCCACCCTTCCAGACGGTGCCCAGGGCTTACCCAGCCTTCCGTTCAGTGAGTATCTCAGCCCTTTCCCGTGGGTAAAGCGGCCGGGCTTGGATTTAACTAAGCACCTTCTAGCGCCGAGGTTACGCCCCCTCTGTGCCTGCACAGCGTGTCACGGGGAGACCTTTACCTTTACATATTCTAATAATTAGGCTACAAAGCTACAAAAACGTCGACAGAGTTGACAATACACTTGATGTACAATATGAAAAATGAATATATCATGCAGCTACCGTACCTGCAGTAAGCTGGCCGTCGGGTCTGGCACATAAGCAACAGGATGTCCGTTAAATTAGTACCGGTTACGGACATTAAAGGTCACCCATATTGGTCCAAAAACTACATGAGTTTCAAGAACTTCAAATCACACATGAACAAGTTTGTAAAATAAAAACGGCCCACGGGACAATTACTGGGTACGTGAAACAGCGAACACGGTGCACTCACTGGGTAACCCTAAAGCACAACACCGAACGGATTAACAGCACACCCGCTAGGTATATAAACGTGCAATACGGGACACGATATCTTGAACTTTGAAACATTTCGATATGACGTAAACTTACGGAAATACAACGACAAACGTACCTGCGCCTGTTGGCACTGTGCTATATCCACTGATGACAGGCGTCGGCAAGACACAAAAACCCACGACTGTCTCCGTTGTTAATTACCTCTGATGTGTTTAAGCAGTCAATGAGAAGCATAAATCGTGAAGAAACACATCTGGAAACAGCATTCAAAATGCAGAGCACATTTACGCTTCGTCACGTGCCGATAATTCATGACCACGACGACAATAATCATACACCGACCGACCGACCGACCGACCGACCGAACGGGACTTCGCCTGAACGAATCGGACCGACTGCAAGTAGGGAATATGCCTCAGCTTTGAAGAGCGCGGTTTAAATTTTTCATTTAACCTTGGCACACAAGCAACATTCTTATTTTCTTTATCTACAAATAAATTCCTGCAGCTCACTTTACCGGACTGGACAAACCAGATTTCCGAACACATGGCTAGCGTGCAAGACGGACAGCTTGTACAACAGATACCTGCTCTGGGATGAGCCCCACTTGCAATCCGACCGATCAGTAGCTGTCCAGTAAAATTTAAAAAAAAATGTTAGTAACTTTCAGAAGTCACACTTGGCCCCTTTATTGTCTCATAGGCCAAATCAAGTCGCACCACGTCATGAAATCGTGAAGTTTTATAGATGGTAAGACGAATTACCTAAGTACTGCACCCGCTGGCATACACTCATGTTGTTTACCCATCTGTTAACTAAAAACAACACACGCACAGCACCAACCTCCTGTAAAATGGGCACCGGGCCCTTCCGGGGGGTTACGCGGCCGGGCCGGGGCTTTGACCATACACCCCTATCTACCGCTGAGGTCAAGAATGGGTAGAGCTATATACCTCTACTCTCCCCCTCCCTTCAAGCTATGCTATAGGGCGAACATCACAGGTACAGTGCATACCCCAAACGTTCCTTTATGTTACAACACACACAGATCGTGTCGTTGAGCACCGCAGTTGTCACGGGATGTCCCGGCATATGCAGGTTCTCTGTGCAATAAAGAAGCATTGCTTGGGGACACGTTAGAAGGGACAGTCTCTATACTGGCTAACAGAACAATATGCACAACGTATGTTCAATGACCACGCAGATGAACTCTTAGACGTGGTATAAGCGATACGGTTTTCACATACGTAAGTTTATATTACGTTTGTTTGGTAAATGCAGCAAACTAAAGGCAGACTGCGGGTGCTTGAACTGGCCCCAGAAAGGAACCTGCAGCGGCGTACACGTCACACATAATGTTTCTCTACTAATGATCTCCTCGAAACCAAAGACTGTCATCAAATATGGCATCTACAGACCCGTGGCTAATGATAATGCAGTAACAAATCACAGCGCAATGCTGGAGCAGTAAGTGCTGTACGCTGCATAGAATGCCTTGACACGTGTCAAAGAGCTGTGAAGACAACTGTAGAAGTTCCTTCCTCAAGCAAACTGTCTAAAAACACTCACGCCACCGTAACAGAACTGTCCGAACCCACACTACGTTTCATCGAAATGTATCTATATCAACACACTATAACAATAAAGACTAGTCTTCTGGGGTGTTATGCCCGTGTCGCTGGGGGGTCATACTTCCCGACCTTTCGAAAGATCATGGTACCTTGATCTTCAGGGCGAAGCTTGACCCATCAGATAAGGAACTACATTCCGTCGAAACGTCAGGAACTGTCTGCACAGCGATACGGCGTAACACACGGAAGAGCTTGGAACTTCAGCAACATCGCCGGCGGAAACCGAGATCTCGCACAGACAAATAAAATTATTCCGTTCAAGTTAAGGGCCCCTGAAATAAAACAAAACCCAAATAAAAATGAGCAAACAAAAACAGTTTCGGTTAAACACACCCAGCTTTACCTTAATGGTCAGATAAATGGGTTAAGAGTAAACAGACGACGGACGAATAACTCTACGGATATTCCGTAAATTTAGAAACGCATCTACAAACTGAAGTAACTTACACCTGAATTCAGATCGAAACAGCTAAAACTCACACACAAAGAATCGAAAGCACTGACTTCAGTGTTTCCGCTATATATGATTAGTTACTTAAACCGTTAAAGCTCAGTGGTTACTTTACGTACCGCCAGGTTTAACATTCATAAACTCTACGTTCTGCCCACACAGTGTGTTTATGTGTTTTGTGTGGATCTCAGAACAAACAGCGATTATTTCCCTATACAGCATTAACTGGCTGGTTTGTATAACCGAAACGGAGTGTGTTTACTGCGGGGTACGGACTGGGTCCTTAAAAATAATTCACGATACTCCTCCTTAAAGGTGTGACTGTACTTACGCCTACACATTATAGTGTTTAACTCTGGAATGAAACACCGAATGTGGCATTCATTAGAAACTTAGAGAGCGCGTGCCTGACAACATAAAACATGCAACTGACGAATCACGACTGAGTTTATACCCAGAAAACCAATCATATTAGAGTTTACATCCAGGAAATGAACTAATAAATCGTTTGTATATCTGATGCATCAGGGTTATATGTTATCATATTTACATGTTTTGGCATTTCATTTCACTTTTCACTCATTCATTTGCCTCTATAAATACATTTTGCATAGATTTGAGCACAAATTGACTTCCATATGTCAAAATTACGCCAGTTAAAATAACTGGCGTAATTTTGTTTCTGGTATAATGTCGAGATGCAGACATGTACAGTAACAGGCGTTCTTTACGCAGCGCACAACATATTTTAAAATTAAAATACAGAGAGCTGTTGATATTATTACACAAACTTGTTCCTGCGGTTTCCAAATTACCGTGAAAATTCAACTCATTCACAAGAAAAACTGATCTTTGGTGTTCAAAGAAACATATTCCAAAGTAACCGTTCTGGCGTATTGATGCTAATCACCTTAAATAAGCCAGCAATAAAACAGGAGTTGGCACGCATCTGGAAGAAGAGAAACGCACGTAAGTTTTGGTAACAAACATGAAGGAGAGAAACTGGAAGAGGGGGGGGCTGTAGATAGGATAATATTAAAATGGATCTTTAAAAATAAGATGGGAGGGCGTGAACTAGATTAATCTGGCTCAGGATAGGGGCTGGGTTCTTGTTTACACACCCATGAACGTTTGAAATCAATAAAGTGCGGGGAAACTTGAGTAGCTGAGGAAGGAGTACCTCTTTCAAAAGGGCCCAGCCCTGTGGGTTATCTATTTACTTTGCTGGCTGGTTGGTCAGTCACGTGCAGTCAGTTAAAGGGACGTACCGTGCAACAACAGGAGTACCAGCGCATAGGAAACGTGACTTAAAAATGTCTGCCTCGAAAAGGACAACTGAAAAACTGCGGCGCAGGTCGTGACATTCCCTTGAAATACGAAATCGCACCAACTGTTCAATTACTGACCGCATTACGCACATGTAAAGTGCAGGCCGTGTCTCTGTCTGGAGCTAGGGCTGGCCGGCACACCGCAAACCATCCACGTTTTCACTGTATCGCTCTGGCAGCCGCGTGCATTTATCAAAAACTACGAAACGTCGGGTCGACGGATTCGTATTCGCAATATCCTGACTTCCATTTCGGCTCGGTTTCCGACTACCATCGCCGAAACTTAGGGGTTTTCCGCAGTTCCCCATTGTAAAATCTATGATAACCGGCCTATCCCGTATAAGACTACGACCACCTCCTGCCACACTCTGTATAATTTTTCCTTCATTACTATTTCTGTCTTCCACACTACACGACGTAATACTAGTTACAGAAACTGTCGATACATAAATAACACGTAAAGTAAGTTTCCAGTTAGCACCTAAACTACAACAAAGTAAAACTTAAGCACAAGTCAAACAGCCTAGACGACCGCAATTTTTAACGAAGTGTGACTTCCACTTGATAACGCTGGAAAAAAACAGACCATTCGCCACTTGTGCGACAGGGCAACGTGAAACACGTCGCGACTGTTTTCCCTGTTAATAGAACCCACAGTGCGATCGACAGCAGTTTTAATTCCATGCCATTCCATCTGTAATTGACATGCAGGCTAATAACACTGCGCTCACTCGAGTTCCGTGGCAACAGGAAGCGTCGACACTGCCCCACCTACACCAATCGGAGAGCCATCAGAATGCTGTCTCAACACAGCAGCGTTCCTCTCGCGCGCACGTTTCAAAATAAACATATATTAAACATGGGAACACTGAATGCATCATTTGTATACTTGCGGGGGGCTGTGCATTTTGCTGTACTTCAAAACCCACCCTCCCAACAACTCACAACCCCCCCCCCCCCCGCCCAACTCTTGCACACCGTTGATTGCTTTTATTTTCCTCTCTGTTTCTCTCCTTTACTATGGCTACAGAAATCATCCCGTTTTGCACGCTGCCCGCTCTCAGCATCGGTTTTATCGTGGAGTTTTAATTCTTGTATTATTTTTGCCACTTCCCACCAATACGCCTATTTTAAATCTACGAGGAACACTAAATTATTCTTTCACTGTAGTACTCGCAGGTTAAATTTCCCTCCCACAGCTTATACAAAGCATCAGTTGAACTCGGCGATCACAATTCTAATACAGATATGTTTTCCACTCGTACGACTACCAGCATTAAAGCAGTTTACGATGTCATCAGTAATCGAGTTAATTACTTATATCATACATTACATTACGCACTACATCTTTGGACGAATAAAACTTTGTTTCAGCCTCTCCAAACGTCAGAATACATAATTTAATTACAAATGTCGAAGTCTGGCGGTATATTTGCGTTCATGTTGTGCGTATATACTGTTATCTAAAACTGTACACATTAAACGCCTGCCCTAGAATCGAATACCTTCTCTTAAGTCTTTGTGTGAGTCGCATATAAAGCAAGCTGAAGCGGCACCTACCCGCACCACCTCATTCCTAGGAACATTCAAGCATAGCCAAGCTATTTCAGATATTGTGGTGCACACGACAGGAACGTAACTCACATCCTACTAGCCCTCAGTGGGTTAATCTACCGACGCCTGATCATGCACCAACTGTGCAAGTCGTTTAAGCAAACAGGTTAAGTTAGTGGCACGGCAAACGGGACTGTGTGGATCGCAGTGCTGTGAAACAATCGTGGCACATTTTAAGACGTTTTCGCTCCTTTCCCTGAAGAAACTGAAAGAACAGCCGGATATCTTGCACCACGAAGCAGGATTGCCAACCGCCACAACGCCACGTTCAGGACTGCCAACCACAGGAGTTTTATTTACAGCTTTTGTATCCTGATTTCGAGCACGAAGTTAAAGACGGAGTGAGGGCGTGTTCGCCTTAAGGAAGGCACTGCAGTCCTAGCTGCATGTAACTACGGCGTCGGGGCAACGACGACGCTAATATCGGCCTGTAAGGGACGCCAGGGAAATGCGCCTTGTGTCGCACTCAGGGCCTGTTAACACAACAAGCACCTCGGACCTAAGGCCCTGCTTCCTGTTCCACTCGTGATTAGGGATCCCAGGGAATACAGCGCCTGTAATTGGGAAGCTTGCGCCAGTCCGTCTGCTCGCTGCAGAGCAACTGTACGCACACACCGGTGCTGCTGTGTGTGCTGTATTCTGCGGGTTCCCGTGTTCCGACTTAAACCACATTACAGGCCATCCCGGGGTTCTTTGCGCACCCACCGCCCTGCCAACACACATGCTAGAACATTAGCTTCAGAAAAGCTGTCACTGCCTTCTTGAAATGATTCTGCTGCTTGCTGAAAGACACAACATCCGTACTTGCAGGATATTCGCCAAATATCTAACGACACTCAGCAAAGTCACTACTGAGAAGCTCAGCACCTCGAGAAATTCCGATCCGGGCGGAACTCTTTACACAAAAGCAATCTGTAAGTCTCCTGAGTATTTGGGGGTTCTGTGAGAATCGGTACAGAGGAGGTCGCAAATCAAGTAACAGGCGTGAACCGTGAAACCAACCGTATGACATTCTGGAAGTAAAGAACGCCTTGGTTAACGTCTGTGTGCTGCGTCACTGGCAGCGAAAGTCGGTGGAGCAAACCGTTCCGGTGAAAGTATAATATCGGTGTCTTGTGACAGTGAATTTTCTTTAATGGCTGGATAACACACACAGTATTAACTAAACTGTAACACAATGTGCTCTTTTATACGGACTAACAATAATGAGCTTCCAGCAGGGGAACAAATGTTAATAACGAACTCTTTTCAAACGTCATTACGCTATTCAGCCCTTCATCTAACTACTGATGCGCAGATCATCCCCCTTATTTGTCTAATTCAGCTATTGAAAAACCGCACTTCAGTTCTGTGAAAATCCACGCGCAACTTTACTGCGCCTCTTCAAATGTGAATCAGCTTTTCTTTCGCCCCCATTCGACCACATATCGCCCAGACACATCTCAAATGTGTTGCATCGTCCAGTTATATCCACATGTAGTCTGTCTGACCTGAGCACTGCACACATTTTTGTGTATGTGAGTGTGCATGCACGTGTGCGCGTTCGATTCTCAGTTTACATGTACTTCTGTTATACCGAATAACTGCTGCTTTAAGGCATTAACCCCATAATCTCACACGCACGTACCTGAAAGCCCAAAACACATGTCTTGTGATTTTTCGTTTACAGTTTCGAAATACACTTCTGTAGATGGGTCGATGTCGAGAAAATTAACGACGTTTTAACTGAGTTCTACGCAAAGTAAATGCGACCCACACGGAAGATCTGTCCAGCCATTTCAGTACACATATCTTCATATCAAGGTTCCAGTGCTCCGACACGTAACGCTATGCCGATGGGTACATACCCACTCCATAGGAATCCCTTTAAAAGCTACGCTATTTCTGTACAGGCCTGGACAGGCCCTTAGGGCTCCAGGAAGTTGAGGATCCCAGAATTTCTAGACAATCGGCACACGAAGGTGGCAAGGTTGTCAGCCCTGCGCACCGGCCGACAGGAGTCCCTTTAGTACATCTTATTCAGAAAACTAAACTAACTCCAAGGAGCACAGTCTTATCTGAGAAGCTAAGGGGCCAACAGCTACTCAATAAACTCCCCGAATTTTATGGAACCCCAAGGTTCATTACCGCATTCACAACAGCCCGTCACCTGTACCTATCCTGTGCCAGAGCAATCCAGTCCATGTCTCCGCATCCCACTTCTTAAAGATTCATTTTAAAATTACTCTCCCATCTACGCCTGCGTATTCCAAGTGGTCTCCTTTCCTCGGGTCTCCCCACCAAAACCCTGTACGTACCTCTCATGCCCCCCATACGTCCCACATGCCCCACCGATCTCATTCTCCTTGATTCGATCACCCGAATAAAATCTGGTGAGGAGTACAGATCATAAAGCTCCGCGTTGTGAAGTCTTCTCCCTTCCCTCGCCCTGTTACGTTGCCCCTCTTACGCCCAAATTCGGAAGACGCAATACACACGGACACCCCACCTATGCTGTATCTCGGCGCGCCTACCGCACACACATTCAGGCTACCACAACTAACGCTGATGCAGCACACAGGCCATCACGCCACATGTCATGTTAAACTATCACTCTCCGCTTCATTTGTCATAAACTAAAATGCCTTGCCGATCCCAGTGGCCGCGCGGTCTAAGGCGTAGGTCTGCGGCCGAGCGCTTGCTGGGATCGTGGGTTGGAATCCCACCGGGGGCATGGATATTTGTCTCTTATGAGTGTTTGTGTTGTCAGGTAGAGGTCTCTGCGACGGGCCGATCCCTCGTCCAGAGGAGTCCTACCGACTGTGGTGTGTGCTTGAGTGTGATCAAGTTAAAATAAAAACCCTCGACACCTGCTGTGAGTAGGCAGAAGAGGGAAGGACAACAAAACGAATTGAAATGCCTCCCGGAACACTTTGTTTTCACATACTTGAAAATTACGGCCCTCTGAAAGTGAAATATGCTTTATCAATTACATACGTATAAAACAAATAGCTGCGAAACGTTCTGAATGTTTAGTGCTTTGGAATATGTCTTAATGGCTACGAAAATCTTACATTTCCGTTTAGCTGTACTATTAATTCGGAGTGCGGAAGGCAGTAATTCAAAACTTCACGTTAATACAGCATGCATAGCGTCGAAACACCACGGCTGACCCCCGATGTGACCCTCCATTAACACGTCAGATGTTTACAAGGAAGCATTACACCTTCCACTGCAGGTAACACAGGTTTGCACACAATTCCCTGATGAAGGGCCAACAGGAGCAGCAGAGCGAACTCATTCGTTAAGAGTTCCCTTGCAACACAGGACAGGAAGTTGTCTGTATCGGGCGTCTATTTATAGCCCCATAATTAGCGATGAAGTCGGGAGAAGAGAGAGATAAAAAGAACACGAGACAGGAATATTTTGATCTGCTCTCCTTCGTAGGCGCAAAACATAATCGTGCTGAAGTATCCGGCTTCTTCCTGCCCACATTTGGGATATATATATTAAGTTAGCCTTTCTCTGCATCTACAGTGGCCGGGGCATGAATCTGACCACTGACCTCCATCCACTACAGAGCTTAAAAATTAGTGGAGCTCGACCTCCGCTCGGCAGCGTACCTTCATGTCGTGCACGTGGAAAACTTTACTTTTAAATTTACTGTAAAGTGGCAACGAACCAGACACAGCATCACGACCGCCAGCAGCTACCCGCAGGAAAGCATATCTACGTGCACTTCAGTGATCCCATGCAGTACCATTCCACCAACGCTCCGTACTCATTCATTCATCTACTGCCGATGTTAATTCTTTTTAGTTATTCCCATACAGGTCTGAACAGGCCCTTTGGGTTCCAGGAGGTTGGGGCTCCCAGAATATATAGACAATTGGCACATACCGGAGTTAGGGTTGTCAGCCCTTCACACCGGCCGCCTTTACCCCCCACGACATATCCGTGGTACTCATTTATGTTAGAGGCTGAGACGACTCCAGAGCCATAGTGCGGCCGGAAGGATTGTCAATGCAAAAAAACTCAACGACCCCACCGGGAACCCAACCCGCGACCTTTCGGCTTTTAGCGCAGTGCCTCAATCAACTGCGCCACCGTGCATTCGACTTTCCCGTCCAGTGACCTTACACCGGAAGCAAAATACACGTTAAGGCCGTAATTATGCCGGTCATGTCAGGTATTACTGTATTCTCACCAGCGTCGCTGTCTGAGGCATCCGCAGCGAGACAACGCCCTAAACTCAGCTGATCAGACATGACGCACTCAGCCTCGTGTAGAATGGGGACCTGAGGCTGTTTACAGAGTTAAAAGATGGCCGGAGAAGGAAGCTGATCACTCACGTGTACCTATCTGGAACCGAGGTTAAGAATACGGTGGACTCATCCGTATGGCGTAAAGACGCGATGCTTAATTATGCGATGCCTTTCCACAACGCGCTTCTTCATTAAGCTCGCCCATACCGTAACTCCATTTCACCACGTAAGGCACTAACGTACCTATACAAAGCTAATTAATTGGCGGCTTTAGACTTGCGGACCAGCGCACACTTCAAGTAAGCTTGCTCCAGTCTGTAATGGGTATGGGGGGTGGGGCAGCAGGGCACAGATAACGGCTGTACCGTTACACACGTGGGACGTACACGCACAGCCCGACCCACACTGGACCCTGGCATTACAGGTGGGCGGGTGGTCAGCGCCACACCTCGGCATCTTTACGCCCGGGGAAGAAACCCGGTACCCAGTGTACAGCCGGCTGGGTGGGCCCCAGGGCCGTCTCGATGTGTACGGAAAATCTCGTCCCCCATCGGGATTCGATCCCTGGACCGTCCAGCCCGTAGCCAGTAGCGATAGCGACTGAGCTATCGCGGCGGACAGAAGCTATACGGCACAAAAGCAAAACTACGCAAGAAGAAAACAATAACGAGTGAACATTTGTTTCGTTGCACGTCTGGCTAACAGCACAAACGCCAAATATCAAGCCAGCATAAATATACAAACACAACAGAAATACATAAAAATAAACAACAAGGACATTACAAAATAACAGGACGCCACAACACAAGAGGAAAGTGAAGAAAATTGTGTGCCAACTGTGCAACGTCGCGGAATTTCATCGCGTCGCACTCATACACGTGCCGACTGAACCGCCACAAACAGCTTACGAAACATCCCAGCACCGGCACATTAACACACTTGTACAAAACGGACTAAACAGACGACTGATATGACGGCTACTGAGTACACAGTAACACCGGTGGGTTAACAGAACACAACTAACTACACAATCTGTCACGTTAAATCACTCGACGTGAATTATTTTTAAAAAACTAGTCTGTACCGAGCAGCAAACATGTTCTGTCTCTCTCTCTCGGTTATGAAAACCAATCAACTCCTGCTCTGCAGTAAAATAGTCGCCGTTTTTTCTTAGACACTAAGAAAACATGATAAACACACTGTGCGGGCAGAGTGCAAAACTTTAGGATATTAAACCTGGTGGTAAATAAGGTAACCGCTGGACTTTAAAGGGTTATACAAAATCTGTTTAGAACACCATGCTACTACTGCTACTACTACTACTACTACTACTACTACTACTACTACTACTACTACTACTACTACTACTACTACTACTACTACTACTACTACTACGTCTTCTAATTCTCCTTATCATGACCACCAACAGCAATACAGTACTACTGTTTCTAACATCCCTGCCCTGTAATTCCTCCCTTCCTTCCACGTTTTATCGTTATCTTCGCCGCCACCCTTTCCTCATTACTGCACTCTTCTCCCACCTCACTGCTCTGCGAATCCTGCTTCTTCCTCATCTTCCTCACTCTCGCAGCAGACGACCTTCTAATCTGTTGTGGCTGGTGTAATAATCGATGCCTCTAACGCCACTTTAAATCAATTACCAGGCCAGGCGAGCAGGTGCGCAACTTGTGGTAGCAGTTGAGATGAAAAACATCACAGCCGTTCCCCAAGCACTACTTGTTGTATGTATATCGGTCCCCATTAATCATACGGCAGCTTCTGTAGTGCAGTGAGGTATAGTGTTCACGGCGGTCACACTGCACTCCACGTGTCTGCTTATCTGAAGAGCGGACGACGTCAGCAGGTTTTAGACAATCATCATACTGCTGCCACAGACAATGGTCCGCTTCTTCAGCCTAAAACGTCTGGGTGGTGACTTTAAACGGAGCGTTGCCCGACACAAGTCATGTCGTTTTGCAGCTGAATTAGGTATTGAACTTTTGAAGCGCAACGCCACTGGGAACATCCCGAAACCACGAATATGTGCTTAACCTTTTAAAGCCTAGCGGTAACTTTACGTACCACCAGGTTTAACATTAAAAAATTCTACGTGGTGCCCACATTGCGTTTATGTGTTTTGTACGGATCTCAGAACAAACAGCAACTTTTGCCTTATAAAACGTTAAGAGATTGGTTTTTATAACCGAAGTGGAGAGTGTTTACAGCGCGGCACGCACTGAGTCCCTATATAAAACATATACGCTTCGTCTTTAAAGGGTTAATCTACCAGAAAATGACCTACGTATACAGAACCGGACGTTTCATCACTGACATCGCAAAACCATGCCTATCTTAACGCCGACTCATTCAGTTCTGTAGCATCTCTTTCCCCATTTTTCTAATTTTAACCTTCTTGGCGCGCATTTCCATATGTGAGAAGCACAAAGGATGACACACTAGAGTTACGTGGAAGTCTAAATGCTTTCCGTTATTTAATACGATACCGGTGACATCTGACAAAGACAGCTACATCACAAAAGTCGGAGCGATGTTTTAAAGCCTGCAAATCGACAGATTATTTAATACCGCTTGCAAAACTAGACACAAAGGCCGCGTGCCGAAAAATCCTGGTGTTGGCCGATGCTGTATTCTGCACACTTTGTCTCAACAAATAAATATGACTGGCCGAATGACTGATACGAGAGAACAGCAATTTAACAGCCAATAGCAGACCAAATGTAAAAACAACGTAACACGCTTTTCTGGAACTACAAAACTTGAAAATGAAACTGCTTTTAGACAGGCTTCTGACTTCTGTGGCGAAGGTTAAACAATAAGAAAACACGGCGTCCATCACAGTGCTTATGTTGTGTTGATTAAAACGTAAAATGTAACGCGTCTGTTTTAAATAGGAAACAAGATCGGAGTTACAGCAGGGGTGGATGGGTAACAGACAGCGTCTACAGACAAAGGTCACTTTATTGCTGTTAATTTCACTGACCACACAATTCTGCTGGCCGGGTGTGCCTCCACTTGACCGATCTCGCCTACCCACTCCGTTACCATTTCTCCGCACCAGCCTACTTACCGCCAAAAACCAAACAAGCTCTCACCTGTACAGTGCCCATGCAAGGTATCATTTAATGTTCAAATTACTGCCCGCGAGCTACAGTGAAATGACGCAGGGCAGTCTGCATGTTGCTTACCGTCTGTCTAGATATTATTCCTGCAATTCTCACAATAAACATCCACTGTTCCCCTACAAAGAATTCGCCACCTGGTCTTTCTAATGGAAGTACACTGCGTTCTCTGTGAGGTACGAACTACATCCTTGTGGACACAGTAGGTTCACGCACAAATTCAAATGGTTTCACGCTCAGTGTGACGGTGAAGAAGGGCGGTGAGGGGTTGCTCCATCCAACCCTGTTCGGACCTATGTCTAAAATTTTCAAGATCCAGCCATGTTTCTTCTTCTTCTTCTTCTTCTTCTTCTTCTTCTTCTTCTTCTTCTTCACGAACAGTAAAGTTGGTTTTTAATTTAGAATATTCATACCTCCCAGGACGTTACGTAGCGTAAAATGGCACATAGTTACGGACATTTTCGAGGTGGGCAGTGCCTGCGTAACATCGCGTAAGACTCAACCTCAAACGCCAAAAAACGTATTTTCATCACGCATCTCCCGGCACTTCGTTCAGATATTCTGTCTACGTGAATTTATTTTGCCCTTTACATAAAACCATATGCAGATTCCTTCCAATGTGATCATCCTTCTTCCCACCCAGAGGGGCATGTCTTAGAAATTTAATTTCAGCAGAACGTATGTCGCTTTCGGCTCTTTTTCCCGCGCCTTATGTTTAGTTGCCAGAGACCACAGCATGGATGACAGAGGCCGACCACATGCAGACAGATGCGGTTTGCAGGCCGGCGTGGCAGACCTCAGTGTAAGAGTGTGACTATCCTACTGCCGTGCGTGTCAGTAGAAGTCAGTGACTGTCAGCACACAAACAGTACTTACAAACGGTCACAAACGCCACCATCACTGTCCGGGCACAACGTCGTGTATCGGAATATAAAGCAAGCCCAGCGTCCAGGTGCGAAGTGAGACACGAGGATAGGCGTAACTTGGCCGGGGGGTGCAAGGGGGTAAATGGCCCTCAGCTATTCTTCTACCTAAGAACAGTTTCTTTTGCCTACTGAGTTGAAGACAGAGAAATAAAAATTAGAAACATTTTCTAAACGATTATTTGGGTGCTGTAGAGACAGAAAAAATGAAAAAGCCTGCATTTTGGGGATGCAGAATAGAGGCATCAAAATTGCCCGTTTACAAAGTAAGAGATGCAGTCTGCTTTTATCCCCCCCCCCCTCCGCCAATGTTATAGGCCAAGTTATGCCTATGACTACAATACATATAGAGATAAACTTGAAGTAAACAAATATATAACTAGGATAATAAATAAATAAATAACACATGGAGATTCAATTATGCTGCGATATTACCCTTGGCATTTTTGTGCAGTTCCCGATGTTTCGATGGATCACAGTGCCGTCGAAACGGCGGGAACTTCACACACAATGACATGGCGCCACATTCCAGACGACTTGAATTTCATCATCCCGCAAACAAATAACACTTCATTTTCTGCTGAGGCGAGTTCGCCATGAATAGGGCCCGCCACGTACCGACCAACCCTACGCTAACACAAAACATACGGGCACATAATTATTACACTGCCTGAGACAATTCTGTCCAATAAAACGTAAGTCAGCATTGCCACATGCCTAACACGTACTGAGTTATAATTTACACACATTAATGCGGAACAAATCCAACTGCATACGCAACTTTATACCAGCCTCCACAAGCTGTACTTGCAGTCTCGACTCCCTCCTTTAAGGCTGCTGTAAAGCGTCTTTTACCCTGGAGAAGCATAAAGACGCTTATCGCCATGTTTATAGCCACCCAGGAACTTATCACTCCTGACAGCTGCATTGTCCAGAGGGACCTGACGAATATGGCTTTGCGGCGCGATTCATGAGAAGAATAAACTGCAAGGAGCTAAAAAGCGTTTCCATTACCCGGACAATTATGCTGAACTTGATGACCTGTGCTCATCACCAAATATTGTTCGGGTAATCAAATCGAGTAGAATGGGATGGGCAGGGCATGCAGCACGTATGGGAGGAAAAGAGCGGTGCATACACGATTTTGGTGGGGAGACCTGAGGGACGGCGACCACTTGGGAGACCCAGGTGTAGATGGGAGGATAATATTAAAATGGATCTTCAAGAAGTGGGATGGGGCATGGACTGGATTGAGCTGGCTCAGGATAGGGACAGATGGTGGGCTCTTGTGAATGCGGTCATGAACCTCCGGGTTCCATAAAATGCGGGGAGTTTCTTGACTAGCTGAGAAACTGTTTCTCAAGAAGGCCTCTGGTCCATGGAGTCAGTCAGTCAGTCAGTCAGTCAGTCAGTCAGTCAGTCAGTCAGTTAGTTGGTTAGTTAGTTAGTTAGTTAGTTAGTTAGTTAGTTAGTTAGTTAGTTAAAACAATTACGCTACCCCACTCTTACTTTTGTGCGTTACCGTACATCTGACTAGGATAGTTCTGCCGCTACCGAAGTCGTTAGAGGAATCTGAATACATTGCGCGCTGATGTGCCAGTAACTGCCCTAGCGAAATGCGAAGAACGGCGCATTGGGCACCTCCAACGTTACTGGGTGTTTAATGCAGAACTATTACAAATGACGAACTGGGAATGACGTGGAATGAAATTACCGCGGTCTAACATTTACGCTACGAACCTGAAGGAAACCAACAAAATTATCACTTAGTACAGGAAGCTTTCGTTCCGTGACTCGAGCCCAGGCCTCCGGAATATAAGTCAAGAATACCAACGCGATACTTAGACCTTATGACATTCTTGAATGAAGCCTATATCGTACATGCATTACGAAAGACTTCCTCTGCAAAGAAAAAAAAAACTGTTAGGGAACCACGAAGACATACAATGATGTGAAGCAGACTGAACGTGATCCTTTATGGCTGTGTGCGTGTGCGTGCGTGCGCTGGCGAATATATCGAACAAATGACACACTTTCGGTATAAAGAATGAATATGTACTTTGCCTCCGCAGAAGCACCGTTCTTTGTCTCCTGCTCTCAGCGCGAGCTGCTTACACAGTACCATTTGTTAACTGCACGAACTGTCTGGTGTGGCGCTTCGTCCGGCCACAACAAATTCCTCCATGCCCCAGTGAAGGTATTATTAAGGTCGTGTGTCAGGAGGCGGCTTCGTTTGTTTCGCGTTTTCGCAAAACAGATGGCTATTCCGGGTTAATTTCGACAGTAGGATTCAGAAACCAGTTACATTAATTTCGTCATGCTAATTTTGGTGTGGACGGTACTTCGGGACACTTGACTTACTGGCACACACGAATTGCTGTGTCAACATAATTCCGCATCTTTCTTCCAGAGTATGCATATATATATATATATATACATACATACATACACACACACACACACACACACACACACACACACACACACACACACACACACACACNACACACACACACACACACACACACACACACACACACACACACACACACTACACATCGTATAGAGACATTGTTTTATCTCACAACTATTCGCCGCTCGGCTCGTTTACCACATAAACGTAGCCACATCACCCGACGGCCCACAAGCGCGTGCAAGGAGCAGCGGGAAATGCACAAACGACGGTTGTCAGATAAAATAACGGCCACGTGTCATGATTATTTACGTTCCTCTCACATCTGTTTACTTTCAAGGTCACTATAGTAAACGGTCTACCTGAGCGGTGTAACAAAGAGTATGCAAACCTGTACAGAGCACACGGCAAGAAATTCTTATTCTCACTACCACTGATAATAAATACGCACGAACAATGCAAGTGGCACATTTCCTACAGTCCTCCTTCCGAATTCGTACTTTTCGAAACAATGACGAAGAAAACTATCTGCATATCTTTGCACAAATAGGATAGGACAGTCGACAGGTTCCGAACCTAAATCCAACAGTACAATTTCAGTGCACCCCCGCCACACGGAACCTCATTCAAGTAACACGCAGCTTGGCAGATGTAACGTTTCCAGTATGCAGATATTCACTTTAAACATCGAGAAAATGAATGCATAAAAATAAATTTCCCAAACGAAAATCCGGATCACCTTACTGCGCGGTTTTCACTTCGGGTGTTCGTCAGTTCACGCTCTTCTTGTAGGCTTATGACAGGGTTCCGAATTTTCGGAAGACTCACATACTGCACGGCGTACCAACCCAAAAGACGGCTGTCAACTGACTACTGTACCATTATTCCGTCTCTACGCCTACGTAGACTGATAAAACGGTAAGACGTCTGCATACACTTTGTAGTGCGACGTGGTCATATGACGAGCTTTCTCTCTGACAAAGAAAGGCGCTGAAATTCACCGTCGGGGTCCTAACACTTCTTCCAGAAACCCCGCCGTCATCACTGCGGGAGTAAAACGCCAATATTCTCCAATATAAGAGAGCTGCACAGTTCGGTTTCACTTTGCTGTTTAATGCTGGCAGCTGACACATACTGGATGAACCCCGACAGAATCAGCCATGCGTAACATTAGCTTCTGCTGCACACGTACGTATTAGAGTGCACGTCATGC
This sequence comes from Coptotermes formosanus, assembly GCA_013340265.1. Classification (NCBI taxonomy): domain Eukaryota; kingdom Metazoa; phylum Arthropoda; class Insecta; order Blattodea; family Rhinotermitidae; genus Coptotermes; species Coptotermes formosanus. The sequence continues at coordinate 1,479,445 of BLKM01000267.1, read as the reverse complement.
ACTTTTAATCATATCACTATGTAACCAGTGTTCGTAACGTTAAATTTTTTTGCTCTCAGATTTATGACTTCGTTTCCGAAAATGTATTGAGATGGCACTGAAACAAGATGCGCACTGTGCACAGAACGGGACGGACACATTCGAGTCAGACGGGGTGCTTAGGTAACACTTAACATATGGTCAAAAATTATAATCGAAAATGTCAAATCATTTGTAACAACAAACTGGAAATAACTGAAACAAATCCTCCCGTCTGGAAACTTGCTCCTCAAAAAGGGAGTCAAGATCTCAGACGAAATCAGCGGTTCTGTTGAACACACGGTGCGTCACTTCAGTTACACATCCCAGTGCAGTGCGTCTACACACACACGGCAGCACGGATATTTCCAAAATGGCGTTCTCTTTTCAGACCCATATGGCTCGTCATAATGCTGACAATTGCAGTATATCTTTTCACTCTGGTTCACTTTCTACACGAAGACAGGCTGAGGCTTCAGAAGCACAAACGAAAGTAGGAATTAAAGACAAGTCAGCCAGTTCGTTCCCGTACGTTCTGTTCTTGGTCCGTATATCACTGACTAAGCAAGCAAAGACATGGGTCGAATGCTATAAAAACCACAGGGCTGATATCACGTCTTCCATTTACACGAGGTTGTATATACAGGGTGTGCTAACAGTCGCCTTACCGAGGTGATAGTCACGTTCCTGAGAAACACCACAGCCACAATGCAAACTGGGTATACATAGCGTGACACAACAGCCGAGAGAAACAAAGGCTACTGTAACCACAGTGTTGTCAACTGCTGCAAATAAAAAACTGTGAGGAAGAGACACGAATGGCAGTTAAGAATCAACTGCTGGGCAAAGCGAATTTCGGGACAGCCAATGTTTGCGCTTCGCTAGCGGCCAGCAGAACAGATCTTCCGTACAAGGTTCTGATTTGATGGAGCTGTGCACATTTTGTGACGGGTTACAAACGGAACCCAACAGCACAGGTGTGAGAATACAGCGGGGACCTACGAGGTTTTCAGTTCCCAAACCATGTCAGTGTGAGGACAGTATCCTGACAGTCACTGGGTCTGCTCATTCACTGCTGTCTCACTTGCGTTCTGTTGTTTCAGACAATGTACGAAGGACGCCGCATTTGGTGCGTTCCGACTGCTATGCGCAGGGAGTGAACACAGGCCTGTGGCATGTACAAGTACGTTTCGATGTGTGAACAGACTGACAGTAGGCAACACACATCGCAGTCTTCTTACTGGCATACTGTGAGCAGCCTACACACACTTTATTCGTGAACAGTTTAGATTGGCATTACGTCGTCGTGTTCGTCGTCGTCGTCGTTATTCGCGTCAAGTAGCTTCTGTTCGTCACGACGTTCCGCCCGGCTTTGCGCGTCACTAACCACTTCAAGCACGTACGATTTCTTGCATAGGGATAAAGCGGCCGAAGCCTGCAGCTGCCACTGACCTCCATATACTATATATCTCAAAGTGTAGGCAGTCTTCGATATTTTTTCTTTCTATTGCAAATTGGAAGAATAAATTTTATACTAATATTTTACAAAATCCGTTTTTAGAACAACGGTAAAACAAGCCGTAGTTTCTGCCAAGCAGAACCTTTATTTTCCTTTTGTTTTCTCGTAATCTTATAGTCATTAATGCTGAGAAATTAACAGTTTTTGTAACGAATTCATACGCTGACTTAAGATTTTTAGACATTAAGTAAGTTACATTTCCGGTTCGTAATTACTCGAACTTTCAACATTACCGCAAATTGTACCTCGCGGGTCCGCCCGTCGCGAAAATTTCTGGCGGGTGTGTCTGCAGTAGTCTGCGGTACCAGACAGACTGAGACAAAGTCATCTAGTGCCCAGATCAAAATTAGTGGACACATACCTCCACCCCTCACACGTACTCACGGTCCTCACATATCTTACAGGCCGACACGATAATTATTTTCTGTGACAATTATCGGTACGCAATTCCTGTCAGTTCGCTCATCGTATAAACGGTAAGCCATTTACCGACTACCTACATGCGCGGCGGAGTAGCAGAGGCAGATGATAAGCGATAGTTGTCAGATAAAATAAAGGTCTTGTGTATCAAGTATCAACCTATTCACACTGATACAACAATTCAGTTTCCTTGCCGCGCTTAGTGACTACCAGTGAATACAGGTGTGATTTCCACGCTTATGAGAGGTTTGCTTAGACTCACCTGTCATCGTAGACGAACCCTGCGTCAAGCGTGTTGTAGTACAGCAGGCCCGCAACCAGGCAGCACACCAGGCTCACCGGATCCATCGCTCTCCACTTGTTGCACCGCCAAACTGCACTGGAGCGCCCTCGCCCTCGCTACACTCAGTTCATCATATCACCACTAACTTGCCTTCAGCGACTGCAAACACACAGACAGTTATACGTCGTGGTGCTGCTCTTCATCCTGCCCCCTCTTCACACTCTTTTTATTGAGCAATATCTGCCCGGTACTTGATTGATCTATTGATACTACAAACTTAAATTCGGAAGTTTTTAGAATTACTTCTCCTTGTCCATCTTCGTTTCTCTCGCCGCCTGTAATTCTATTCCCTCGCCCTGTCGTTCAGCGTGGTTTTTGTGTGCGGATTTTATATGAGAAACGGATGGCGGAAAACCCATTCCAACTTGAAAGAGAAAAGAACCAGAACCGTTAATGGAGCGTATCTGGTTCCAGAGTCTGCCATCTCAAGAGGATAAGAAAGTCTAGATTTTAGTTCCTAACTCAAGACTTCGATGTAGCGAAGCAGACATCAGAAATCCGTACTCCCACCCTGCAATATGCGAGGAGAAAGCAATTCCTCAGTTATGGTTTTAGCCATATGAGCGTTACGAATGTCTAAGTAAAATCTATTAACCAAAGAATTACCGGCAAACACAGTTAAGTGTCCCAAAATATTTACAAGCGTTCGATAAAGAAAGTTACCTTGTGAATGTCACACATCACTAAAAAATTGAGTCTGTTGGTAAATGGCAGATTTCTGCCCTCCTTTGTACACCCCAACATGATCATTCTTGCCACGTAGTTACCTAGTCTAAAAAAACCAAGTTCAGAGCAACAGACAGTGAAGTACAGGCTGTACTTTGCACGTATGTATTAGAATTTGCCACGCGTTCACTACACCGTTAGTCTGCACTCACTAACGATTACATCACTGCGTCTCTCGCTACATCCTCACTCAACACACTGAACTAGAAATATGCGTATCATCATAACTTTGTTACATTCGGAATGTATTTTTTTTTAAATTTCAGTCAAGCAGTAAGACTTTTTAAGTTGCATGAACGGTAAAGGTTACGTAAAAATACATAAATTTAATTAATACACGTAAGTGTGCGGAATGTGACCTCACACCGACGGTATTCAGTTGATGCGGATTAAGCACATAAACAACACAAATCAACCGCCGCACATGTGACAGTTTCTCCACTGAAGCGATACTGAGGCCAAACTGTACAATTCTGAGTTAAACCTGACACGTAACTGGGGGAGGGTATAAACACACACACATCTCAGATACACAGATGGCTGTTGCTGTCAGCCTATGTTAGTGACATGCCAGTGCACTTCAGTACCCACTGCAATGACAATCATTCAACGCAGCGTTAATATTGACAGTAGAGCAGAAATTTACACCACAGCTTTTGAAGGACAAATGCCGTAAACAGATATGACTTTAAGAGATAATTATGTCGAGAGAGTGTTACTCTAAAAATCAAATATTATCAGAAGAACTTGAATGTGACAGACTGTCTATTAGCCAGTTAATTACCTTATATTTCTGTTGGATATCATGAACATTCGACCTACCGGTAATTTTATACAATTTTCACACGCTCACTCACAAAAGCTTAAGAAATTAACAACTTTAAATATTCTAAATCCCAGAGACTGGTATCACATTTCACAGCAGGAAATCTTGGTTAATTTTCTAAGCGCAATACTACAATAAATAGTGATCTGTTTGAAACATTAACTTGGCAGCAGCAAGTAAAACAAAACACTTCAAAATTCACTATGACCTCTTCCGTTAGTTCATCAATAAAAGGCAAAAACAGTCGGATTCATAAAAAGATTTCACCAACATTCCATGTAAGTTTAAATAATTTCCTGACATGGCAAAATAATGTTTGGTGGCGCAGACAGAAGCTAAGTCGCTTTGCTGCCGTCCTGCACAAGGGCATTTCCTCACTTGCTTGTCTATGTTAATCGAACATTACCGAGGTGAGGAACTCCCTATGAGTGAGTTCCACACTCAACTGGTGACTCCTCACAGAGGCCAGCTGCACTTTTATAGTGAACTGAAGGAACCTTACAGCACTAGTGGAGCGCACACTTGTTCAACTGCGCGGCGGCTACATTGGTGAACGGGGTGGCTTACTGTGGAGCGGCAAGGGGCGAAGTATGCGACTAATCGATACTCTGGGAAATGGAGACGAGGGGGGAACCCCCTGCTCTTGTCGGTGCCAACCCATGAACTAAACTGAAGAGGAGGGATCTGGTGCTGTTGGGTCCACACTTGCTATCACGCCTGCGCAACAGCTTCTCTACCACCACTGACACCAGCCCCAAACTTTACCTCCACTGTACATCAATGGACGGAGAGGGAGAAGGAGTGTATTCGGCGAAGGTACGCAGAGGTAGGTGGCGTCTTCCTGAGGCGTAGTCCTGTACTAATGTGTCTGATACTGTAGCCACCCCAACCCCCCTTTCCTAAACCCCTGACGGCAAGAATGAATTTAATTTGTCTCTTTTTGCTCTTCCCCCCTAAAACTTTCAAGAAACGCCAGTTTTTTGTCTGCTATTGTTTCTTTGGTCCAATTTCTTCGGAGTTGAGTAACAAATAGCGTAGAACACAGATTTTCTTCCGAGAATGTACCCTGCAGTGACGTGTTCCTACTGCCTTACGTGCAACTAGTGTTAAATTACATTCAATGCAATGCAGTTATGTACACACTGCCCTTTTGTACCGGTTTAAATAAAACAGGCAGCTGAATGTGTACACATGAAGACCGGCAAACTGAAATAGTAACCTGATGTCGTATTATTCACTTTAAGTGTAGATCGTCTGCAGTTCAAAATTATTGGAAAGCAAAAAAGATTATTCAAAGAACGGTAGCAGGCATTCCCTCAATTGAATCTGCTCTTAATTTCCACACACACGGAATTTTCAGTGAACTGTACTGTCTTATTCCAACTACAGCTTCGTCGGTCCCTTTCTATTGCTAGGACTGGGTCGGTACTTTCAAAGAAATGTGCCACTGTTCTTAACGCATGGTAACAGCCCTCGCTAGGAAACCCTGCCTCAAGAATTCACCCAATCACTATTCTGCATCCCACATCTCGGCAGCTAGCAATTCCAGTGATCGACATAGGCTTTGAACTGACCAACAGGCATATAACTACTCCCCGTTTTTATCACAGCAGTCTGCTATTAACAGCTACAACCACCTGTCAACACAACGTCTATAGGACCTAATGCTAGTCCTCCAGTTCCCTCTCTTCTGTCCCACCGCCCACAGCATTCTGCTCTCTTCCTGCTACATTCAGGGCCACCTTCACCTTCGCTACAGACCACTTTACTTTCTTCGGCCCCATTCTGTTCTCCGTTATTGTCGTTATGACCGCCACAGTTCTCGCCATTATCGTCACTAACGCCCCCACACCGCGTTCTCCCTCATAACCACTACACCCATATCTATCATCATCATCATCATCATCATCATCATCGTCGTCGTCGTCGTCATCAAGTGATTTCCTTGGACTCTGACTAGAGAAATACCGAAGAATGAGCAAAACGATAGACCTTGCAGGCTGTAACGTGCTGCGGACTTCCGCAAACGCGTTCGTACTGCCAGAAGGTCACACGGCGTCACAGGACACCATGGGCGTGAAGGTAACTCGTTCATGCCCATAAGAAAAGTAAGGCCTTCCCTGCGCCGATTTTTCCGAAACTGACAAATGCTCGGCAGCATGGGGCGCAGATGTCTTTTACCGAATTTTACTCATATCGGACAAGAGATACCGAGATTACGGACAGAAAATTCATTTACGCCCTTTAACTAAAGCACGGCGGGCAATCAGTCGCGTTCTCACGAAACTCATGCCTTCGCAGTACTTTTTTATCTGAAACTCCTACACCGAATTACACGAAAATACGACAAACTGTTTAATGGCTAGCACTAGGCTACCGACAGACGTGGTAACCACAGGAGGCGTTCTTCACGAAAGCACTGTGGAGGCCAATTAATCCAAATTCAGTGTAAGGTTGCTTCTAGTTGCACACAGTTGTGACGTCAGTTTTCCGCCTATGCAGTGTTGCCAACAGACTGCAGTCTGAAGTTAGTAACAATAGACGTGGTGCGGTTCACCAGTCTGTCAACGTCTAAACAATAATAACAACGGTTTGTAGCAGCTACCTGGGTTTGCTTCCTGAATGTGACTATTGATCAGCAAGTTCGCGGCATCAAAGAGCCCCTGACGTGTCGTGCAATGCCAGTTCCAACATCAATACAGTTCTGCACTGTTATGTCCCTTTGTGCTACCCGCGAGTTACACGAATGGAACTTAGCAGTTCGGAAGAGACGAACTGGAGTCTTTGTCATCTACTCTACTGATCAAGAGCTCGCATTCAACACTGTTCATAACACACAATCAAAAGCATCATCAAATGGCGGAACTGTGGTTCGCAAGCATGAACTACAGTTAGGCGTGACAGGAACTCTAACTCCTAACTGTCCATGTACAGCGTCTGCTGGCAACAGCCACTGTGACGTTCCAGAAGGGTGTAACAGAGATCAAAACTGAGTGCCTATTGGGCGTTCTTTAGGAAGTACATACCACGTCCACCTCGCGTAATCACATAGCTGATTTTGATCGCGGCATCATAAACTGAAGTAAACAGGCCTACTGACTGCGACCTTTGCAGCCAAAGACATAACACCTGATACAGCGACGAACAATTCATGTAATCATAAACAGATGCATAAAACAGTCACACTTGACAGCTGGCTACAGAGATTAATAAATTTAAAGCAACGAATTAAATACAGTCACAAATGCAGGTTAGAATAATGGTTGCGACAACGTCGAAATAATGAGAATATACAACGCAGTCCTGAACAGAGCACAAACAAACCGCGACACATCAACATACAAAATAAAACATGGGGCAGCTTCGCGTGTTGCGGAAATTGTATCACAGCAGTCAGTAATATTTGAAAAATCAGACGTTGCAACGGCCTTCGGAACAGGAAATAGAACGAAACGTATCCTGCAGGCGAACACAATGCAATAAATACGAAAGAACACGCACACACAAACTTCAGCGCGCAGAATTTGCAAAACCTCACACCTGTGTGCCTAGGCCAGAACAAAACCTCATCAATTACACAACACGTAACGGGCATTAAAAACTACATATAGGATTGAAAACTCGCGGCACATACACTGCAAACAGGCATACTTTCTGGCGGGCATAACAGAACAAAAACGGACACACTAAACACCACAATAAAAGGTCACGTCATTAATACTAAAGAAAATTATAAACGTGTGTACAATGGAAATTAAACACGCTCGAAAGAGAACACAGACCCGACGACTATAAAACCCATAAACAGGCCTATTTAAAAGATATCAACTTGTCACTATAAAGACGCTGTCAATTGCTAAGATTGTACAGCGCCGGTGACATGTATAAACAAGCACGGAGGACTGGCGGAATGATACTGACAGGGACGAACCGAGGTACGTCATGAGAAAGCTGTCCCAGTATCACTGTGTTCATCGAAAATCCTACACGGACTGACCTGGTATTGAACCCGCATCTACGTGGTGAGATGTCAGCCTGCCGTGTGCGCCATGTACACCTGAGACAAAAACATTACACACAAATGTGAGGGAATGGATGAATTTTTATAAAAAGTGTGGAATCGCGCACAGTAACATACCGGCTGAGACTGTGGGAACACTAAAGTACGATTTGTGGCATAACGTCCTTGTGAGTGGGATGAATAAAAGATGATGCCCGGTGAAAGTCTCGGAACTTCGGAAATTAATGTCCTTTGTAGAATTAATGTCCTTTGTAGAATTAATGTCCTTTGTAGAATTAATCTCTTTAAGACGTCACGCGTGTCACAATTAGAGTCCTATCCCTTGCTACTTGACGCCCTGTGAGTCACATTACAGTTCGTACCAACAAATCCATTCAAATCCGAACAACTGTGTTTTGCCGACGTGCGTGACCACGGCGCAGCTGGTCAATAAATCCTATCTTAACGATATTGCAAGGAGTCAATTATGGCCAGGGCTGTGGAGTCGGTACACAAAACTGCCGACTCCAACGCAGACTCTGACTCCGACTCCGACTCCTTCGTAAAAGCTCAATATGTATCAATAACGGTAAACCTTTAAGACATTTCATCACCACCACGTGAATCATCAGGCTACTGTTTAGACTTATAACCTATATTTAAGTATAAGTCTAATGGTTACTGCAGCTGTCAGGGCTCTGGGGTTGGAGTATCTAGTTAAGATTTTAGATTGAGGTCGGAGTCGGAGTCGGTCCTTTTTTTCCGACTCCAACTCCACCTAACATTCCTTCCGACTCCGACTCTGCAGCACTGATTATTGCAGAGCCCACCATTACACCAGGAGTATGAATTACAGTATGCTTACATAATGCAATCAAGAAGCCACGTAACCACTCGTCCAGGTTTCACTAAACTATGAATATAGCAGCTTGTTCCTCGCATATCAATGTCATGCGATTTTACCACCCGCAGTCTGAGATGTTAAACGACTGCAAGAAGTTACAGGAATCTCTTGCTGCGGCTCCACTTGTTCTTTTTTAATTAACACCCTAACACCGCAGCTGAAGCTCCTTCTTACCAAATTCTCTTAATTTTATTGTTGCGTTGTCTGTCAGGTACATGCTGCTAGAAACATTCAATATTTTTCAACTGTCAAAAAAAACCACACTTCGTTTGCACTCGCTTGGCTTATAATATTTTAGGTACACACAATTCAAGCCCGAAGACAATTTCACCCTTTGCTATTTCAAGGGATCTGGGGAATGCATACGGCATATCTGTTTTAATTAGCTATTTACTTTACACGCTTACCGAGACACAGCTCTGCAAATAGCACTGCCTGCGATGTTCCTCACACTGACATCCCTTAAAGCATTTCTCGGTAAATCTGCATGTGCAGATCACCTTTTCCCACCATCACGTCTGCATGGGTGGATCTGAAAGTGACACGAAGAAGTCCGTCTATTCCAGTTACCACAGCCGGACGACATTCCAGTTCGAAAAATTCTTTGCGAGTGAAGTCACGCCTGTGTTAAGTCTAGGGTTTCCGGCTATAACGATATTATTATCGATACGTTAAGGTATCGATAGATATATATCTCCCACCCCTAATTAACCAAGCATTTAATCCCACTGTTTCCGAATTATTTTTATGAATGCAACTCTCCTACCAACGTTTAACCGGAATATCGATACACAGATACTTCTGTGGTAATGAAAGGCAGACAAACAGGTGCAAGTCCCTTGCGAAAGGAATCTACATTGCTTGCAACATGCGACGAACAACAAACAACCAGTGTGTTTTATACGGTTGCAGCCGACAGGGTTCGATATCCTTGTATTTATACAGTCGGTTACGTACTTTTAACGAACTTCATTTTTATGCGGGAAAGGTGTTACACGTGCAAAGAAATTGTTTATAATTTTGCTTATAAACTTAACAGTCACCTTAAAATTTCAACAGGCTTTGTGCTTGCTGCGCCACAACCTTTAAGTGCAGCAGCCTGTAAGTCTAAGGAAATTTTAAGGGCGGAGTCAGACGGTACCGCACATCTGCCAAGGATGCTTCGCGGCTACGAATTCCATTGTGCTACTGATGTGCTAGATTAGCTAGCCGAGCTTCAAACATTAAAACGCCCATTCATTTAGTTTCAACATTAGGATATAAAAGCAGGAGTAATTTCTGTTTAAGATCTCCGCTGACGTCTCAACAGACGCAGTAACGTCTCGACGTTATAAGGTACAGCGATCGCTTTACTCTTTTCCAGCGAGGCTAATAAAGATGTTTGTGTTGAAGGTGATGGTAAATGGCGAAAGGAAAGGGAACTTCGAAATGCCTGCTGTGTACCTCAGGATTGTGCTCCCCGACGGTGAGTTCAGACAGTCCGTGGAGAAATTCAAACACTTCAGTCACCTCAGGTACAATTCAATGCCGCCATTCCGAGTAGCATTTTGTGTTTCAGTTCATTTGCAATCGAAGGCCAAATGACTGGTCCCGACACCAGCACGCACACCGTGACAGCGTTCTGTGCCAACAGAACATTAAATGTGGCGCAACTACTGCAAGGGTATCCAACCCGCGGCCCAGCAGGGTGTGTTACGCGGCCCGCGGCCAAATCCGTAAAACATATACACACTATAAAAATTATCCAATAATTCAGGAGGGTAAGTAGGCCTATACAATTTATTGTGCCTTCTACAAGTTCGACCCACGAACCGGCCCACAATAACATTTCTGGCCCCGCGTCAAAAAAGGTGGACACCACTGGCCTACTGCAGCTTTTTCGTTAGTGTAATTCCGGTACGCATGTGAAGAACTGTTGTTGCTCGCACTGTCGTTACAATGGCTACTACCGCCGCACATTTGTCACGTGTAATCTGTACTTATTTGGGGCCGTCTGTGAGACTCACATCGAACTTCGTCGTGCAAAATTCCAGGGACTTTATGGAAGTAAACCATCCATGTGCATAAACGGAAATGTTTGTTACATGAGTTCTTCCATCAGCCGTAATTTTCTCAGTTTGTTACGAATTAATAAGGAGTGGCGTAACAGGTCCGTTCGGATTCGTTTCCCAATTCTTCAGTGCTCGAACTAATCACACGAGATGCTGGTTACACATTCATTAATGCCGTTTAGTTCGTACGTTAACGCATTTTGATTACAGCCATGTCTTAGCTTCTTCACACTAGGTACAAGTGTACTTCCCCTTTAATTGTCATTACTCCCGTGTGTTAGCTTCTTCACACTACGTACACCTGCATTTCTCCTTTAATTTTTATTCCTACCTCTTTTAACATTCTTCCTGATAAACCTTTCCGTGGTTCTGTTTCTTATTTCTTCCTGAAGTAGTGATTTTCTTAATCTCATTTATATTCTGAGTTTCTGCCCCCCCCCCCCCCCCCACACACACACATCCTTCTCTCCATGGGTTTCTCCTTCTTACTTCTAATCTTCTCCGTAAACTTCTTATTCGTCTGTATGTTTCCGGAATGATCGTTGAATCTTCCTCCCAATTATCTCATGTCTGCTGCATTAATCTGTACCTCGCAGAGCCCCATTTTACAGCATGTCCACTGCTTGCATAACACGCAGCAGGACTGAAGGCAACCCACCACGGGCTAAGAAATTAATCCGTATTTGAGAAATACAAAATGACTTTTGACAGATTATTTGGTTGAATTTTCAATCTTCAGACACGTTTTGTCTAAATGAGCACACTTCCGAATTTCCTAAGACATAAATACAAGAATAGGTTCGTGTTACTCTAAACGCTCCCTGCGCAATGGGGTGCAGTATGCTGCAAGTGCATCTTTGTGCCTGATTACGTATGTGTGTCACATGTAGGTTACACGTCCTGCTGATCAGCAACAGCGATGAAATACTGCATGCTTGTAACACCTTTAACAACGAGAAGAAGAAGAAGAGGAGGAGGAGGAGGAGGAGGAGGAGGAAGAAGAAGAAGAAGAAGAAGACGCCATGGCGGTAACGAGACAGCAGCGCGTTGCTCAGTAACGCGGAGCGCGAACTACTGTCAGGTTGTATAAAATGGCCTTCATTTTGGCTGGTGGTTCACACTGCTATCAAGCAGAAGTAAATTTAAGTACGAAGAAGGAGCAGCTGTCGGCGTGTCCATCGTGCCATTTTATGGGCACTTATCGGCACGTTCCTTCCGATGTCTGTAAGCCACTGTCTGCACGTTCCTTCCGATGTTTTGTAAGCCACTGTCTGCACGTTCCTTCCGATGTCTGTAAGCCACTGTCTGCACGTTCCTTCCGATATTTTACAGGCAGCTATCGCGACATTACTGGCGACATTTTTAAGCGGCCGATCGGTCTTTACAAGAACGTACTTGACATCTGTGTGGTGTACAGTCCATTAAATAATAAACTGTTCACATATTTGTTGCAAAACAAAACTAAAATTTAATTCGAATTCAGGCTTTCCCGAACTTCTTTTCCCAACTTACATGAAAACTGCTAAGGGTCTACAATACCTAACACCCACACACATCTCCACATAAACCTCTCGGCTGAGTTAAAGTGCCTACGGACGGACAGACTGATAGCATAAACCACAAGGCAGTCTCTGTAATATCATACTGAACGACCTGGGTTTAGCCTTTAAAACAAATGCAAGCATCCAGTGACCACGTTAACACCACAGTAAACACCGCTATCAAAACTGCACGAACACACCCATTTGCAGTGCCCAGAATGCACGTACGTACGATCCGTCCCAATATTACACTGCCTTCTTTCCCCCAAACTGCACGTTTGGAAGATACGCGCGTTCTGACATCTTTTTTTATGAACTCTCCCCTATCAACGCTGCGTGTCCCACCCATACGTAATCTAACCATACCAGACAGAATACGCCCACGTACGCTGTCAGTTTCAATGTTCACGCGGTTCGCTTCGGAACTGCTAAGATACGTCTTATACGGGGTTCCTCAATAAAACCATGGGCCATCTGGACAACTTTGTACAATTAGAGAACACAGAACCAGCGACTCCAGGCTGCCTTTGTTCAGCACGACACGGGCATGGAGCTGAGAAAGAGGAAAACGCAGAGAGAGAGAGAGAGAGAGAGAACTTCTTTATGAAAAGTACTTGCGGCTAACAGTGTAAGATACCACACGGAAATATTACTGATCGAATAACTTCTAGAAGCAACTTTAATTTGTTAAACTTCCATGGACGCTATCTTAATACGCTTTCCTTATCTACAAAGTGATGCTTAATAAAACTAATGCACGTTCCAGTTGCACAACTTTCTGTGAGCGACTCAAGATAAGAAAAACCGACTCTTGTCGAAGATTTGTTCATCTTCCAAACGTAATCTGATGACACGTGGTCTGGAATCCCACTGGAGTCTCGGTTACAAAACAAGAAATTCAACTGCTTTATTGTTCTCTCAACAGACAGGAAAACGGAAATGGGCGTATGAAGGAAGAAACAACAGGCAAGAACTTGAGCCAAGATTGCCCTGCTATGAACGTGTCCTTCTGTAACGGCAGCAAACGATGCAACGATACCCATACATAGACTTCACGAGAGGCATTAATTCTACTGTGACCGACTGCCCACACCGTGTGTCTGTATAACAGACACTGACAATTTGTAAAACCCACGAGCTTTCATTGCAAAATTATGAACACAAGGTTCTTTAACATACATGTTTCGACCTACCTGAGGTTAATATTAGTGTCTACACCACCAACGAGTGCGTGTATCAGCTTCATATCACTGCCAATTTCTCCAACACGCCAAAAAAATTACCATGTCCTAATAGAAGAGAAAGTAATTTCACAACCTAGCTTGCCTAACTGGATTGTGTGTGCAAATACGTAATTGAATGTGCAGTAAAAGAAATCTCTAACAAATATTCTGCAACTAAGATACGGTACAAATTGTATGTGGGTCTACAACCGCATACAGGTTGGATCAAGCAACTGATTTCACGACACTAATGAATTACAAAACCGCAGTAGGCCATTACGACCAGCTAAAGCTATGTAACGGCACAAGATTCCTGCGACAGAATATTCATCTTACACTGGTCTATATGTATTATACAGACATTAGAAAGCGATGCTCTTAACAAACAGACGGTGTGTCACCAGAAGCTAGTTGTACCGAACTTGTGTGCTCACGCACTCAGCAACTGACACACATTATCACAAGGCATGCAATGCACGTACAACGTAATAATGAGGCACGTTCGCGTAACCATTGTTGTCATGGAAAAGCAGTAAACGTTAAATATTCTGAGTGCGTGTCTGTAGCCTTAGTTATCCAGCATGCAAAGTGCGTGCGCCATATTACACTGATGTCTTTGGCCTGTCCGGCTGTCCCATCTCTCTCCACATTATCTCATAAACGGTAAGATTTTCGGACAGAAAGTTGTTCAGCACAAATGTCAGTGTCGATTTTCTGTACAAGTTTTGTCTGAAGCATTTTTTATTATAAGAAGAATTGAGCGAGATATTATCATAAATGTAAACAGCGTTTAATGCAAAGTACCCGTTATTCTTGCCACATTTTAATACAACTTGTCTTCTCTCGACAGACTTTCGAAACATACTCAGATTTCAAGTTTCACACAAATCTGTCCAGTGGAAGCCGAGCTGATCCATGCGGACAGGCAGACAGACACGTCGAAGGTAACAGTCGCCTTTCAGGATCTTGCGAAAGCATCTGAAAAGTGTTAACAATCGGGAACACTACAGGTACAGTATGTGACAGAAACTTTAACCAAACCACAATTTTTTGGAAATGCATGCACAGTACTGGTTACAGAAAAGGGACAACCAAGTGGGGACCCCAATTTAAAGTACTGCAGCCGAAAACGTTCACAGGAAGCAGAAGACATGTAATGCCTGGACACGATTAACAACAGACACATCAAGCACAGTGGTACGTACGCGGGCGACATGACTTACGGCTGAAGGTGTGTATCAGAATGTGAAATGGCCATTACAAATGGCACATGGCAACACGACAACACGAACGGATTTCTTGAGCATAAACTTATACACGGAAATGAATGTGAGTCAGACACATGTCAGACGCTAAAACAAGCAAGCAGTAATTCGGGGTACATCCGAACAGCAACATGAGCATCCAGTACCTGCATTCAACCGTATAACGGACACAACTAATAACTACCTAAAGCTGATGCAGTAAATGCCAAACAAGAAAAGACGGGAAAAACTAAATAAACTGCAAGCAAAAAGAGGGGCAACCTAAACAAGGTATCACAATAAACACTTGCAACATAAGCAAGGATGAAAGGAATGCGACGAAAAACAGGAGAAACAAGGGGTAAAATTTACATTCGTAACAAAATCAAATCTGAACTGCAAGCACAAAAATACCGAATTCAGAAACTGGAATGTAAAAGCTGTGACTGTGTTCACACGCACCTAAAGCTGTGACTGTGTTCACATGCACCTAAAGCTGTGACTGTGTTCACATGCACCTAAAGCTGTGACTGTGTTCACATGCACCTAAAGTTGTGACTGTGTTCATATGCACCTAAAGCTGTGACTGTGTTCACACGCACCTACATCAGAGGCAATTTAAAATGAGATATTCCGAAAACAGACACGATATTAAATACAATGTTGACGAATGCAAGCACGCGAAACATACTGGATCGCAAACATGGACATGCTAATATCAATATAATGGAAACTGTGCAGGCAACTCAGAAAGGACCAGTAATTGATACGCAAGAAAAAAATTCACACGACTATACAAAAACACAAAAATGAGCCCAACGCTGGGTCAACAGAACGTGAACTGCCCACCAGATTCTTTGCGACTACTAACTAGTCACTAAAATAAAACTCCACCTCAGGTTAGGTGGTGGAACTAAAGAATGGCGTAACAGAGTTTGGGAGAGTACCCACACGGGCTCAGAGCACAATATACTGTTAGTACAACGGACTGCAACGTAACATCACGTAGGGAACCTGCCAAGGGACACACACACAATCTCGAGACCGTGCGAAGCACATAGATATGAGGTTGTCAGCGTAACAACTAAATACAACCGGCGTTACTGCTAACAGGGTACTGAACTCGAACAGTAATGCAGTCTACACATCTACTTTTACCGCACAAACTACATTTGTTTTTATACAAAACGCCACGTGTCCCCACCCACAACGATCGTGTATAAAACGGCTCTAACACAATTTTTTCAATCCTTAATTTAATCATCGCTATGAAAGTAGCAGAACATAAACAGCCATGCAAGGACCAAGCATCGCTTTAAACATCAAGATGGAATCAAAACACTACAACCAGAAATAATACCAGCAGAATAATATCCGATTCTGATTACAACAAATCAACGTCGAAAAATGTTATCGGTTACAATATTTGACACTAAAGGAACGCAACATTTTAAATATATATTAAATCCCGGAACAGACTTAATCACATAAAACAAATACATACGCAAGAATGTTTACATTGTATATAATCAGGGTAGCATCAGGTGGACTCGCAACAGAAAAATACTGTAAAGAAGGAATCTCTTTCATAGGAACCAAACAACTACACATTAATGAATGGTTATGGAGCACTGGAAGAAACTCCAGTCCCAGGGCCACTACGTCTACCACAGATGCAGTACGGACAGACCTCCGGTTTAACCCGGGACCCCGCGGTGAGAGGCCGGCAACTAACCGCCTCTGCCATGGCAGGACCCCTGTTGCAACATAGAGGGGAAAAGTGTTCAGTTTCTGTTCCGAAATTCAAGACCCAAAATTTGCATCAGACTGACTGGGCTAAATGTATCACACATATGAAAACCCCTATAAATAATGTAACGTATCCAACTTGACAAATAAAATTTCCATAATACGTAAATAAAGTGCGGGATACGAAACAGCGTTAGCTCACGTTCGTAAATAAAATATTTTCATCTTCAAACAATTTAACAACGAGAAAGGTGGAGCAAATGTTTTTCATCCGATACGCACACTGCCAGTTGCGGCCACAGCGGTTACATGCTAGCCACCCTCCACTCTAATCTGGTCCCTACTACGTTCAAGTATACCAAAACTTTGTTACGAGAGGATTATGAATTAATGGGTTTTGGGGAAGAGGTTATGACCCACTTTAAGGCCGTGTTCCATCAACAGCCTCAAGGAACTCAGAGTGTCACAAAGGAATGCTCAAACGAGTCTCTGAAACATGCATATCGCCATTGTTTATTAAAGCACGGCATCATTATACCTGTGTCCACAGACCGACGGCCAACTGGAACATTGCTTCGACACCCCGACCGGTATACCCATCATTTCCGAAATCTCTGCTGCATTATTAACCGCGACTAAAACAAACCTATGCAACCAGCGGCAAGATTCGACTCCCTTGTAGTCTATTGTATTACTTATGCCACTTTTGAATGACAATATCGAAATAAGTAGAAGTGTTACGTACGAAACGCTTATGCCCTTGTTTCCAGATGGCACCCCCATCTGCTATGCACAGAGATGTCATGGAACTGCCACACCTTAATTCAGCCGGTACAGCAGATTGTCTACCGGCTGGAGAAGCACTGGATTGAGGTTCGATTTTTGGCAGACGAAACCACAGCCTTGTGAACTGCCTACAAATTCAACCCACATTTTATACTTCTTATTGACAATATGTCCAACTATATTACACTGAACCAGCAGCTAGAGGAAATTAAACGTGCACTTTATTTGTTATTGGCAATAACTGCCCATCCAGCCCCCTGTACAACGGGTACCGGGTCACCCCATGGGCTAAAACGGCCGGGTAGTGGCGTTAAGCACGCACCCCCCCCCCTCTAGTGCCGAGATTACAGTAATAGTACAGCTATATCTGTACTCCTCCTCTGGGCCTTCATGGCAGGTCAGAGGGTCACGTTTACCTTTACTTTGCCTTTTTCCTTATCGGACAGAACTAATGTCCGGGCCGAAAGACGCCAAGCATAAAAATAAGTGTTCCCCCGCAGAAATGAGTAAAACCTCTACCATGGCCGGTTCACTGTAAAGTTTGCCTGTGCCTAAAGAGAAACTGGTACAAACTGTTGCTTACAGACCCCAATAACTTCTGTGGAAATGGGAGTTGTTATACTGTTGTTCCCAGAATCAAATTTGCAGAAAGCGATATGCAGACAGACATGCCCGCTTTATTACAGCGCTTAGCGTAAACGCAGAATACAGCACGGATGTCCAAGAAATTTGGTATAACGACCTACAGTATAGTGTTTAGTCAGGATTGGATGTAACAGGTTGACTGGAATTACCAGCTGCCTCTCTACGCCTTACAGGTCGGCTGCAGAAAATATCAACATAACCTGCACTACTGAATGTAAGAGGTTATGCATAAAATAGAACAGCATTTGTATTTTGCCTCTTCATTATTAATGAATGCTTAATGGATCATTAAGCATTCATTTTTGTGCTGTGTGCAAACAGCTTACAAAGCATCACTATCACAATATCCACAACGGACATCACGTTAACAGCCATGTTTAGTTTTGCGCACAGCAGCGCCATCTCGTCAGCAGATATGCAACCTGACTGACACAAGTACACTGTGAGCGGAAAGTGCGAGACGGCGAACTCGAAATTTTAAAGCAGTGTAGCGGACGGACTGAAGAACCAGCACGCCCTCACTGGTCCTACAGCCTGCGTTTTAAAAGGATAACTTGCAGACGTCGTAGAGCGATATAACTCATATGAATGATACATGATGCCAACAACGTAATCGTGCCTTCCACGTGCCATCGTTATTCGCTCGGACTGTACGCGTATCACGGCTTCACTTGCGGCGACTCCTGCTTGAGTTAGGTGTTTCCAGGCTCTAAGGATGAAGGAATGGATAGGGGTTGGGATGGTTTGCTCTCTTTGTGTGGCTTGTTAATGGCTGGATTAGGGTGGCCCGCGCTCTAGGGTTGCAAGGCAAGTGCAGGATAAATGTACACCCGGAAGCAGAGAGAGAGAGAGAGAGAGAGAGAGCGTCTCCCAAGATGGCCGTACGTCTCTCGTGCTCTCCCGTTACCCAGCGCTCGCTGGTCATGTTGCAACATGTTATATGTCCACACGTTATTAGCAACTCACGCGATATATTGCACCAGCACGTGCTTCAAACTGGGGACAACGCCGAGACCTTTACTGTAGCATTCTTGCTAAATATTGTTTTATCCTCACGCAATCAAACTGGACAATGAATGCGTCGTCTCAGTGAACATATTTAAAGATATGAAATGTGTGCATTCGCCCGCTTAAGACTTGCCACATTAATGAATTTTAAATGTTCAGCCTTTAACGGCAGTGGTTCGTTTGCTTCCGACACACTGTAGCGTGAGGGATGGTTAGGCTGTGGATGTGGTATAGACATATATTGTAAACCATGGGTATCGCAAAGGTCAAGGCAAGGAACGTGCCAGTTATGCAACTTCTGTACAGCCCTGTCGGATATACACAACCCTGCAGCTACTGAACTGCGTCAAACCACGTGAAACGGAAGCCCTTCGGACTGCATATTCCAAAAAAGTACCCAGCTCCAAAGGGCTAAATTAAACGACAACAACATTTATTCTACGCGCATGCATTAATCTCCAGTATTGTCCAGAGGGGCACCTGTAAAGTGAAATACTTTGTGAGATCTGCGCTCTGCCGGGGCGCGGCGGAAGCCTGAAATCAAGGTTGACACACTTTCTGATTACAATCATTACGTATTCCTCTGATGTTAACGCTATTTTTGTCCAAACCTACTTTATCAACACTAATGCAACATTATGTATTTTCTTTAAATCACCCTGTAGACGAGTGCTTTGCGAAGGGACTTTTCTACGTGTCCATTATTAACAAGTTTTCTAATTTAAATGTACTATACATGTATACATACATAAAACGTCCAAATTTATGCATCTTTAATTACGTCACCTACAACAATCAGAATCAATTAACCCAGAGAGCGACAGACGGAACACTTTGGAATTTGGCAGTTACCACAGTGCCACGGAAAGAACAGCAATGCACGTCTTACTCTACCTGGTTCAGGTTTGGCTCAAATAAGTTGAACTGAAAAGCAAATGAAATGAAAATAGACTTAACCGGTCTCTAAGTCTCTTTATTTCCCTCCGGAATATTTAAAAATTAAGAATAACAACTTAACTTACAACTTAAAATATATACAACGTATTTTCTTTCCCCGGCAATTTCAGAGCCCCCAAGTCTTCGTCTTAGCATAGAAACTCATAAACTTTAGCCAAGTCAAACTTTAAAATATACACTCTTTCAGAGAATTCCCCGCGGAGGAGGGCAGAACATTCTAAAAGGATGCAGTGTGTCTAGCAATACTGAAACCCTTCTTTCAGTATTCTACGCTTGTAATTTATTCCCTGCTTTCAACACGGTTATCAGGCCACATATCAGGTTCTGCCCTTTTCTTCTATGCATTACACACTAAACGTATTCCGGACATTTACATTTTAAAAAGTGACAAAGTCGATGTAATGAACGCTACCTCAATGTGTTCACGGAAGAGTGAAACTGCTAGCAGTTTAAGATGGCCGTCAGACTGTCTTTTGGTAAGCAGGGGTAACAACTACAATGTGTAACGGCCGCTGGACCGCTCCCTGTATGAACATATGCGGGAGGGGGGGGGACGTATTTTCCATTTAACGGGGGAGAGGGATTTATTAGTAGTGAGTCCGTCTGCCTGCTGGATGGCGCAACACACTACGCCATTACGTACAACACAGACTGCAAACCGAACAAGGTATGCACGCCATTCTCAAGAACGTTGCACAAGTTCAGCGTCACGCCAGAACAGTGCGTATGAACTCTAACAGCGTCCCTCAAACGCCCCAGGCCTGAGAACGCTTGCATTTCGCCCCTTATGCTGCACAATTGCTCCTAGTAAACAAACATCATTCACTGACGTCTTCAGGGATGTGACGCCGTGTCGTTGGATTAGCTCTAGACTCCTAGAAGCATCGCAGTTTCTTAATCTTTAGGGTTATATGGACATATTTTAAGGGGTGTTTACGATTTGTACCTACTCCGAAATATCCTGCAATCGCTGTCTTCACATAAGTTCCGTCTTTCAGCTGTCATGTAGCAATTCGTCTAAATAGCTATAAAAATTATCACTAAATACACACACAAAACATACGCTGGTCTTTAAAAAAACTAGCCTACGCTTGAATATGCTTCCAAAAGCCGATACGATTTCACACTAGACAAATGCTGCAGAATGATTTCCAGCACTCATTACAATCCGGTATGTGTCCGCCTTCGGAGACTTGATTAGTAGCGCTACGGAGCCTCCAGGGACAGGAAACAGCGACGCTATAATCACCTACCGTGCTTGTTTTATCCGTTTTCAGTTACTCACGTATATATTCCGTGTACTCCATTTGTATCACTATTCACATACCGCCGTCTATGTTCCACCACGGGAACTGCAATGAAAAATGAAACAGCAAGTATTCCAAAATACGAACACTCAAGGTTTGAAGACTGAGTTTAACCTGAATTACATGTATTTAAATATTCAGTCCGTACCGCGCAGTAAACACACTCCGTCTCGGTTACAAAAACAATCAGTTAATGCTGTACAGGGAAATGATCGTTCTTCGTTCTGAGATTCAAAAATATTACGCACACACTGTGCGTACAGGAAGCATAATTTTTGGACGCGTTCACATGGTCGCGAAAAGCGCTTATCGACTTCGTCATGTCCGTCCGTCCGCAGGTATCAGTACGACTCCCACATGATGGATTTCCGTGAAATTTGATATCAGGGACTTTTACGACAACCTGTCGAAAAACTCCAAATTTGTTTACAATCGAACAGAAACATCGGGCACTTTCCTTGAAGACCTAAGAACGTTTTACTGTTGCCGGCGACACGAATTCGCCACAAATGCATTTTTGTTCAACAATATTTTTATACTGTTGACAGTGGCGTGCAGCTCAACAGACAGAAGGCACTGTTTCCACTGCAACAATGGTTATGCGAAAGCGCCACGACAGTACGTTATATGTAAACAGCCTGTTCTGCTTAACGTTAAACCCCTTGTTACAAAAAGGTACTGCTGATCCAGCAGTCACAAAATCGCCACTGTGCTCGAAGTGAATTCGGATCCAACTGTCACACAAGCAGAACAAAATGGCGTTACTCAGATGCTAGGAGGTGATAATGACAACAACTGCAAAATATCGATCGTCGACGAACGATCTTCCCTCGAAATCATGACCGGACGTGGAACTGAATTAGTCGAGTTTGTACTAGAGCTTTCTTATGAAGTGACATCCAGATCTAGAAAACAGGGAACTTAATCAGAGCGGAGTTCACTGCCAGAATTTTGTGTGTACGGTAATGAAAATCCGGATTGTGTTACACAACTTACGATGATTTCTTGACGAACTTAGTATGAACCGTGAGAGGGCTACTGCGTGTTGTGCTGGTCAGTTCTTCAGCAGCAAGCTTAACCCCATTACACTACAGGAATATTCTTCGTAGCAGTAGAAGCCCATACACAGTTATCTGTTCACTAAGAACAAAACACGTCACTCACAAAACGCGTCGCTCACAAAACATGTAACTCACAAAACGCATCGCTCACAAAACAGCTGACTGACAAAACGCGTCACTCACAAAACATGTAACTCACAAAACGCGTCATTCACAAAAAATGCTACTCACAAAACATGTCACTACTCACAAAACCCATACCTTCAATTCCTAAACCAGTTACTGTGCTAAAAAGAACCGATCATATAGTATAATAAACAAGGACTTGGTTTCACCCGTTCCTTATTTTATGGAATCTTATACCCTGGTATCATTTTAAGAGCAAAATTGGTTATTTCCCTACCCTCTGTAATCTCTAACCAGGCAACACTGCCGAAGTTTCTCGGCAAGTAAGTTCATGCTCAAGTTGATATTTTATTCTTTGCATAATTTAACATTAAGGGAAGTATAAAGCAGTCCCTACCACGAACTTCAAATGTTTGTTTTAACAAAGAATATGCATTAAACTCGACATTCGGTACCCAAAATTAAAAGACACAACAGACTTCGTTCTTTGCAACTGAAGCCACAACCACTTCCAGATATTCTAGCTTCCATATCACAAAAGGAAATTCATTTAAACAATTAAATACTTACACGTCACTGAGCACGCCAAGCGTTTTGTGCGCCCACAATGAAACTCTCACAACAGAACTCTCTCAGTGTAAACGCCACATTTATTATATTTTGCCTGAACCTAGCGAAAGACAAACACAGTAGTGCAACAGACGAGGCACACCTGAACTTGCATGTTCATATCATCAGCGCTAAGTGGGCCCACTGGCCAATACATCATCTGGGGTTCGGAAGCGACTCCGCAGACAGACTCAGGCGACTTCCTGTTTTACAGGACAATGACTCCATAACAACAGTCCCTCTCGCCTTTCTAGCACACACATGTCAAGTGAAACAGTGTGAACCCCAGAATGAGTCAATGAGTGTGTTCAAGTGAATCGCATTTCATAGGCAATAAGACGAAACTGAGCTAAAACTGACCGTATGCATGTCCAGTTCAGACAGTACCGCAATTTTAAACACCCGGTATTAGCTGCTGTGTTTTTCAAAATCTAAGAAATATCCGAGGCACAGGCACAACTCTCTGAAGACTCGAATTAATTTAAGTTACACAGCCGCAAAGATTCAGTCCGTACCTCACAGACAACGAAACGTGATTCTTTTACACCAACCAGTGAATAAGGGCCATTTATTGTAAGAAGTATATGGAACGCATAAGAACAGTGTGTGGGTAAAATGCAGGGCTCTTAGTGTTAGACCTGGAGGTACATACATATACTTACCGCTGCGCTTCAAAGGTTTCATAAAGTGATAACGAATTACTATGTCTATCATCCACCCACGCAGACCCTACAGAACACATTCCTCGGAACGCAATATCCTTACACAAACACGGATCGTCATATATCTTATACCAGTGAAAATGCAGGTAAATAAATCCCTTCTCTTAGTCACTATTTGCTTCTCGCACCCTTTTGTCAATAAGGCGCACATATTCGTCGACGGATGTCTGAAAGTGGCGGCAGCAGGGCGCGGCTGCACAAAGTGTACTGATCATTAGGCAGCAGACAACTCTCAATGACGCTTGAACATGTGCACGCAATTTTCCTTACCCCCCCCCCCCCCGCCGGTCCTGTTGCAGCATTTTCATTTACAGATATTTTCCTAGTGACGTCAATACGATACCACTGCCTGCGAGCACAATACATATCGTTCTGGCTAAGAAACAGCGTTTAGAAATGTTTTCACGCCTTTGTTAAGAACACGTCTGTACCCTGAAATCATTTATCAAACTTCTTGACCGAAGAAGCGATCGGAGTTCGGTTTACATAACAATGGATGAACTTAACTGGTGCTGCCACTACCGGTCTCCAAATAAACTAGAGACGTCTTCGTCTTTCGCCAATATGTTTTCTTCCCAATTTAATCCAAAGTACAAGAAAAGAAGAAAGGCAAAATCTAAATCAAGCAAGAGACATTGAAAGAAGAACTGTGATTCACGTCTTGGGCGATCGTCTCTGCAAACCGGGACGACGGCAGCTGGATATTTGTTAAGCAGCGCCAGCGCAGCCGGGGGTGAAATTGAAAACCGAAACCAGACGGAGTAATATAGCAATGACTAGTTTCGTTTTACTTCGTGCAGACAAGCAAGGCGTATGGTACACCGCTGTAACAACGGCACTTTACTGTCTCCTTGAAAACATATGTATTAATTGTCTTCGGGGAATTTTCATAACCTTCACAAACCGACACTTTCGACTGTGGTAAAACAAGATGGTATTAGGTCCAGCAATACAGACAGCGTTCGTACAACGCGACATTGTGGTGCGTTCGCGTAACAGTTGTTGCAGTGGGAACTTAATACTTCCGTGTTAACTTCCGAATCACATGGAGATGGTTAATGAAATTACATACACTAACCACACTAACCACAGTCGACCATATAATCTTGTATGACTTACGCTAACTATCTCTGATAACTCACAGTCTGAATTAGCAGGCAACAAAGTTACGTCAATTACACGTACCAGTTCTTGAAAGAGATCATGTTATAACTAATTCGCACTCGCTGCGCACTTTACATATAAACGCTGCACTGCGATAAAACAATGCTCGTTTGCTCATGGCCTTCAGCAGACTCACAATTTGGCTAAACAGATCGTAACGACATGTAAGTCCTTGCGTACTTTCCCACTTTTTGTAAGTGCTGCAGTAACATATTTTACATCGGACGGAGTTAATCGATTATGCAGCGGTAAGTATTAAATATTATGAGGGCGTGTCTGTACCCTTGCCCTAGGTACCCGGCTGCACATCGCGTCTTTTCTGCGCCGTATTGTATTGCCACGTATTGCCACATTGTCTCATAAACGGCACGATTCTCGGAAAAACGTCATTAAACATAAAATGCGCGTTTTGATTTTCTCTACAACTTTCATAAGAAACATTTCTCATTCTAAGAATAATTCGGCGACATATCGTCATAAACGCACACAGGTCTTCATGTAAAGTGCCCGTTATATTCTTGTCATATTTTCATAAAACTTGAATTTTCACGACAATTTTCGAAAAATCCTCATGTATCAAATTTCATGAAAATCCGTTCAGTTGGAGCCACGCCCTTCCATGCGGTTGAATGGACAGACATGACGAAGCCAAAACAGTTCGGACTTCTAAAGTCACATACTCAGTACGGTGTGGTGTGCGAACTGCTGTTCCGCACACCACTGACCAATGCACAGAACGCGATCCTCAATGGATCAACGCGACCGCATACACAGCCACACAGTCTAACACATCGCTATGAACTTTTTAGATAAATATTTTAACTTGATGTTTTATAGACATATATATATATATATATATATATATATATATATAGTACTCCGAGTCCAATAATTTTACCTGCAACGACCCGAAGCACAGCGGACTGTTTCGACTCTGACATGATAGTATCTTTTAATGTAGAACCACATAGTGTTTACATGTAACCAGTGCTTAAAACGTTCGATGTAACCCCCTGATGATGGTAAACTGCTTACCTAAACATATGTACGGGAGTTTTAATACAGTGATTTGCAAGTCTGTGCATTTGTTGATTTATATTAGAAACAGAATAACACGCACCGTGAACAACATACAAAATCAGTCGAGCTCCATCTAAAACCAAAGGCCTACACCACCTGCAGCAGAAAACGTAACACCAACTCGTACCGCCCACCTTTTCGCACTTACTGTAATTCTGTCAGTATATGAATCACGTAAATTTCTGACATTGGTTGCACCTAGGTTTTGTTAACTCTACTTCCTATCACTTTTCCCACTGTCCCAAGCACATCACATCAACACAACGAAATCTTCCTGTTCAAGAAACGTCGTGTTGATGTGGTGTGTTTGTGACAGTAGGAAAAGTCATAGCAAATACAGTTTACAAAACGTATGCCTTAGTATTTGTTTGAACAGACCGCAGGCAATTCGCGAGGAAGGTGGCCTGCAACAGCTACAATAAACACCCGCTGCACATCACTACCTTGCTGCTATTCATTACAAGAGTGCGTAAGAATTATACTCAACAATGGCAAGACGCATTGTGAAATGTCATGTAATCCATTACATTCGGCGGTCTCCCTGCTCTTTAGTGGATGCGGTAGCTCATTCTCCTTCGAGTATTTAAGGCGCAACTCGTCCTCGTCTCTCTGCGTGTAATGACCGTCAAGTGTACTAAATCGAACAATCGCGAAATTTTGGTTTCTACACAAAGACGGCGAAGCGGACTGTTTCATCTATTCGATGCAATAAAATTTATACCCGCGGTCGCCTGTTGTTATTTAAAAGCCTGAGACCCCCAACGGTCTGACTGTGGCGCCCATCTTGACGTTAGCAAGGACAGAGCGTCACGGCCAAAACCACTAATCTTATACACTATCCCGTGCAGATATGCAGTCTAAAAGTTCGTTTTTAATCAAAAATAATTTTAAAATCAAATTGCACTGTCGATTATTATAAGGTACTGAAAGTTCCATTAGCACTGAACTAAACATCGCAGATTCATCTAGAAGTTCAACATGGCAGGCAATATCACACACTTTGTATTCGTTTGTCTAAGTAATTAAAAGGGTTACTATACATAATCATCATTTCCTTACGGGTTCTTCTTTAATAAAGACTAAGCTTAACACGAATTATATTTATTTACGAAATCCCGTTCGTACCGCGCAGTAAACACTCCCCGTCTCGATTATAGAAACCAGCCTGTTAATGCTGTATAGGGAAATAATCGCTGTTTGTTCTGAGATACACACAAAACACATAAATACACTGTGTGGGCAGAACGTAGAATTGTTGAATGTTGAACTGGTGGTACATAAAGTAACCACTGGGCCTGAAAGGGTCAGAATTTTCTTTTTGCTTTCGTATCCACCGCGAAGTACAATTTATATTCAATACAAGCCCCGGACATTTAGCTTCAGATAAGGTGGGACAAGTTCCTTTCATTGTTCTAGAACAAAAATCTACACCAGAACGGTCTGTGATTCTACGCAAGATATACAGCGCACAGCGTAGACGAGCTGCATGTACAGGCAGGCTGTTAATGGTAGAGACGCCGAAGGAAAGTGGATTAAATTACGTGCTGCATGTATCGCGCTACAAACAAAAGATTAACTTGCAGCATAAACTAACGGTACATAATAACTCTTGGAACACCGCAGGAGAGCGATATGAATTATTTAATAAATTTGTCGAATCAATAAGCACTGCGCTGCGCCTTCAACAGTGAGTATTACAGCAGAGTTATGCCAATTTCGCTTTATTTTCTCGAATTTTGTTCCTGAATAAACTGCTCGTATATGAACACGAAACCTCAAACAACACAGGCCCTCCTCTTCGTTCGTTACGAGATATGCTGAAGCTAACTACAGCGTGACATGCTTCATAAGATGGGGAGATGCAGCTGCACTCTTGTGCTGTAGATCACCAATGAATGCATGTGAAGCTCGAATGGGGACAAGAGACATGTCTTTACATACTTGATGTGGAAGGTCTTCTGATGACGTCTGAATAGCAATAAACATGAAATACCAATACAACACGATGTACGACTAGCAACATAACATGATATATGCCCAGTAACATAACATAATGCAGCAACACAACATGACAGACCAATACAACATGCCACAGCAACATAACATGCCACAGCAACATAACATGACACAGCAATACAACATGCCACAGCAACATAACATGCCACAGCAACATAACATGACACAGCAATACAACATGCCACAGCAACATAACATGCCACAGCAACATAACATGCCACAGCAACATAACATGACACAGCAATACAACATAAATACAGACGCAGGTGGGGTCACTTATCAATCGCACTCTCGGGCGAATGTCAACACAAAACATACGCGTTTTTGCGCACGTATTTGCAAACGAAGTATCTGACGATTCCTCAAAACATGTTTAAGAACAAATCTGGAAGAGCAGACAACATAAAAAAACTGCAAGTCAATCAGACGGCTGTTTAACGTTACAATGCTAGCCATCTGCAGAGCGCACACATCAGCTGTAACAACCCCTCAAATTTTCCTCTTCGCCTCACAGCCTTCTGTCTTCTCTCCCGCATTCAGTGCACACAATTGGCCCCTTTAGTCCCGTTTTTGCACACACGCCACAACTGTTTTACAATAAGTTATGAGATACGATACACGAGTTAATAAAAGAAGACCAAGTCGTGTAACGGAAACAGAAGCAGACAAAATCGGTGCAACGCGGAAGGAATACTAGTGTAATGACTTCAGAGCAGTGTTTATCATAATACGATGAGCGCTCTCTTGAAACAGCGGAGGGGGAAGTTAAACGGGTGAACCGCGATCATTTTACGTGCATTCAACTTCAAAAGCATTCCTCAAAACCACGAAATTAGAAAGTCACAAAATATTTTATAAAAATTTACGGCATTCACGTCCGCCGGTACCAATTTTTTAAATAAATATGGTGCACACAGGCCTACTGTCGTTTCTTCGTCTTTCATGTTTTCCTGTTCTAGTTTTTGGTCCACAAATTACGTAGACGGTACCTCCATCAGCTGCAAGCTGTTCTAAAACCGTTTCTTTCAAATTTTTACGTCAGTAATATTTCTTTTATAAGAGAAACGACATTGTGTGTAAACCGCCAATTGAGGACAAGTTACATATTACATATTTTGAGACTGTCATTCACTTTACAACGCTGCCGATAAACCAGTCTACAGAGCACACAAAGGCGCTTCAAACCGCCCACTGAATTTCGCCTTCTCTGAGCTCCACTTAACTGAGCCCATGTGAGACAGCCCATCTTCAAAAGCTACAATTTCCTCCTTCAGATAAGAAATTCCCCGCATTTTATGGAACCCGAAGGTTCATTACAGTGTTCACAACAGCCTGCCACTTGTCTCAGTCCTGAACTAAATTAATTCAACACAAACCTTCCATCCTACTGCTTGAATCTCTACTTTAATACTATTCACCCATCTACGCCTATGTCTTCCAAGTGGCCTTCCCTTCAGATGTCTTCACTAAAACCCTGCATGAATTTTTCTTCTCCCCCATACGTGCCACGTTTCTCACCCACCTCATTCTCCTGACTGATCACACTGACTAATTCAAATCAAGAAGCTCCTCATTATGCAGTTTTCTCCGTTCTTCTTTACTCTTCCGTCGCAGGCCGAAATCTGAGTTATGTTTATGGAACACACATACACAGCGTGTGTCAAAAGCGACCCGACGTATTCACCACATTCTGCAGGTCTGGGCGCCTGCCATTAATATGTCGGACGAAAACTCGAACATCTCAAACAAGAAAGGCACAAGCCAGATTAAGAACGGAGGGTAGCCTCTAAAGATGACAGAGCAAGTCACGTATTTGTGTGTTCATGTCCGTTAAGCGGAATGCAGAGACATATTTCAGGATAAAAAATCAAGATCGGTAACACATTTTTCAGAAACATGGCAACGATAGCACATACAGAAACAACAATAATTTTATTCACAATTCACCACAAGCACATAACCTTCAACCAACGTCTGCTAACATTCAATTCGCAGTTTTTCTTATCTGCCCTCTTCAGACGTGGATTTAAATTCACCAAGCCGTAATCTTACCCGTGCTATTGTATGGCTGCGACACGTGGCTGGCTGTGACACGTGGTTTCGCTCTCTGCACAAATAATGCATAGCAACAGTAATCGAGAACAGGCTGTTGAAGAGAGCAGTCGAACCCAACAGGAAGGCAGTAACGGGGGCCGAAAAACTGCACAAACAGAAGCTAAGTGTAAGAATCACGAACACGAGAATTATAAATGCGTGCGTTTTGTCTATGAGAACATGTTTGCAACCACAAAGTTATGGGTCAAACGCTGTAGTTAAAGGTGGGATAGGCATGCTGCATGACAACAGGAAGTATGTAAGGAGCAGGGCACGAGTATATGGCGAGACTGCAGCATGTTAAACAAATATAATACTAATATGCGTGGGGAACCTGAGGGCCGCAACTGCACACGCTCCCACCTACAGGAGAAATAACCCCGCAGTCAAAATTGGTTAGGCAGGAGGCGAGAATGACACGAAATTCTGAACTGGTTTCAGAAGAAGGACTGCGCAGATGGAAGAACAAGAATTCCGAGAAGAAATAAACATTCCTTCGCTAAATCCGTAAAGACAAAGGCGAAAATGAGACTTTTGATTAAGGACCCTGTTACATGTCACGTGTAATTAGAAATTCTGATCAGGAAAAATATTTCACATGGAAATACTGTAATAAAAAAATAGGCTAACGCTACTTAACCGCATACTGGGCCAGTGCCGCCCACTGCTTTCACAGAACATCAGCAAACCTGTTCAGACGATCAGCTGAACAAGCATATACACGAGAGACTTAATATTTTGTGGAGTTTCGGGACGGAGAAGTTTTTATGGCCCAAACTTTTATAGAATGCATTAATTAATTATGGACATGTCGGACAGTAAATGTTGGACTAATGTGTCCAGAATCACGTTCCCTTCGAGTATTACCATAAATGATTCCGCCATTAATGAATAATTAATTGTTGGTTCTCTGTTCCAAGCACAAATCTTGTCTGTGAAAGTTGTGGAGGGATGATTACAGGACGTCACAGTGCGGCCACAGCACGTTCCACACTAAGCTCACTTTTTAGAACATGATTAATTCAGTCTTCAGAACTTGCTCTTTCCTTTAGGCCGGATAAAATCTCGGAGATGTTGTCTGTAGATACTCACGGGCGTGTTCACAGATGTGCTGAGATAAGGGAAATAAAAACACACATCCCGAACCTGTCGATGCACCAGAAACTAGCACATTAGTTCACTACCTACGTACTTGTGTGACCGTCTTACATGCGAGCACACAGGGTCGTTATTTTACGTCACAAACATGAATTGTCACTTCCCGCCGCTGTTCCACCAAGCGTCTGAGGCGTCGGATGATGTGGGCTATGTCTGTACGACAAGCGAGTCGGCAGGAAGTTTGTCAGATAAAAACATAAGCCCTGTATCTGAATTAAATATTTACTTATCAACAGCACAGCTTTCAACATGCAAATTCCTGATTCGTCTAATTACCCAACCAGCCCTATGAACCACATTGGTTTTGAGGCGCCAACACCCGCTCAGCTAGCCAAGAAATCCTGCATTTTGTGTAGAGCCGAAAGGTTTACTGGCTTGTCCAGCATAGCCTGACACTGGTCCCAATCGTCAGCCAGATTATTCCAATCATTATAGCACACCGTCTGCTTAAGATCTAACGTAGTATTGTAGCAACGCATAAACCGATGTCTTGAACATTTGAATAACCACGTACCGCTGACGCCTCTCTGTCACGGAATTACATACCCACAAATTTTCTGTTTTGTTAATTTTACAGCAGCGAGACGGTAAAAACTTTCCTTTTTTTTCTTCCACTGTCCAAGCTTGGTCTAGGGTTCTTTTTACGGTACGCGTGGTCGACTTTTTTGCCTCATGCAAAGAGCGCGATAGCTCACACACTCTTATCAGCTACGTCCAGGATGCACTGTTGCTGCTCGGCAGCCACCTAAGTGAGTTACTTTATGGACTTTCAGCTGTAAAAATACACTTGTATTTGTATTAGACCGACAAAAATACAAGGATGCGCCCATGACTGAACGGAAAATTGTTCCAAAGAAAAACACTGCCTCCGGATACTGCAGGCGCAACTAAGTTGCTCAAATTTTCATTAAAAATTGTCAACTGCGTCAGGAAAATGGCAAAGTGTTCATAAAAGTTTGGTGAAAATTGATAATTTATTAATTAATTAATAATGGTCTCCTTATTTTCCCACTTTCTTCTTTCTACATACTCATCAGTACTTTTCCCACTACAGCAACAGAAAGAGGGCATCGAACAACTGCACAGGCGCATACAGTGGACGTAAGATGGTGTCAGTGAAACACTTTAAGAAATTAATATCTAGAGGGAACAGGCTGTCACCTGTGTGGGCAATGACCTTACTCACTCAATCTATGCTAACCAATTAATTATTAATAAATCATTGGGAATTTATCAATTAAGCACTGTAGAGTGTCCGAAGCAGGAAATTCCTTTCAATAAATTTCTCGACACTTTACTCCAGCATTTTTCGATTTTTTTACAAGGAGGCTGCCCGCTAATAAAAGAAAAACAAACATCTACGCAAAAACGGCTTCATTAGTTCGCAAGCTTGTAGGTCCTGTTATTTATTATTTCATTTAGTTAATTCTTCCTTCTATTTTTCATGTCTGCTTCTCATTGCCTTGCTGCTGCTACGTTTCTTTTCTTGTATGCAACTAAGACAATATGAATACTCCCACCACCCTCCATCCCCCCCCCCACCGTCTTCAGTCGTTCCAACCCTCATTAACTTTGTTTGATTCATGCCTCGCTTCCTCTCCGTCATTTGTCATGTAAACTAGAGAGAATCTCTCATTTTATATTATTACATTTAATTGTCTGCTCCACGGTATTAATAACTCACGTCTCGGTCTGATATTGTTTTAATTTTTTATTCAATTTAAACGTCACGATGATGATGATGATGATAATAATAATAATAATAATAATAATAATAATAATAATAATAATAATGCTCTCGGATTCCTTTTGCCAGATAGGCCAGAATATTTCTCCTTCCATTTAACAGCCTGTTACAGAATTACAAGTAATGTCAGGTATCTGCAAACTAAGACAGTACAATTACGAGAAAAACTAAATGCATTCCAAGGTATTTTATATCGTTGTGTCTGCACACCTACATCTCGCGCAATTAATCCGGCTGTACGATCCACAAATGCAGTTCAGCCGTAATTCGTCTAAACTGTGTTGAGGAGACGCAGGCTTCGAATCTCGGCCGAGACAGCAGCTGCCTCGCCAGTCCCTTCATAGCGCATGTCAGTCCAGCCATCACGACATCGTTTAAATCGGTGTCCGCAAACACTATCCGTGCAGCTCCTCATGTCAGCGCTTGAGAAATGCTTAACCTTTCAAAGTCCAGTGGTAACTTTACGTACCACCAGGTTTAACATTCACAAACTCTACGTTCTGCCCACACAGTGCAGTCGTGAGTTTTGTGTGGATCTCAGAACAAACAGCGATTATTTTCCTATACAGCATTAACTGATTGGTTTGTATAACCGAGACGGAGTGTGTTTACTGCGCGGTACGGACTTGATTTTAAAATACACTGCGTAATTTTCATCGTTTCCTACAACGCTACATATTTACCACACAGACCACTTCCGAGGGGGTACCACATAACAGACGCCACAATCGGGAACAAAATAAAAGGGACACTGCGTTAATTCAGGGTTCATTTCCATCTTTAAAGGTTTACAGGAGTTCTCTGCCTCGTCACGACAGATTCAAAGTCATAAATAACAATAGCAGTAAAGAACTCACAACCATCACTTCCCAGGTCTGCCGTTTTGTGACTTGACATGCCTCCAATGCGACAGACTCGACACTCCACCTGCATGCACTGCCTTATTTAGCGATGCCCGTTCACAGTTCATAGTTCAAAGTTGCTATATCATCAAACGACAATATCTTCTTCAATGGTAAGTTCTGCGTGACCTATTGCTGGTAACGTCGCAGAGTGTACCAATAAGCGAGTGAATAAGGCGCCTAAAAACCGCATGAAAGACATGAAAATTGCACTTTGTTGTACTCTGGATTGCTACAAGTTTTCCACTGCACATACACTTTCTCTTCCTGTGTTTATCTTACCAGAATATACATATTTGTCTCCTCACACATTAATACATTTGGTATTCACAGCATGACCTCAAGCACAGCATACACACTTCCTCTGAAACAAAAGTTTCTCTCGACCTATTTTTCAAGAATGAAAGTTTTGGAACTTGGTCAATGTTTTTTTACTATTTGCTGGAAGAAGACACAGGGGAGGTTGTCGATGTGACACACACACACACACATGCATACAATCTTTCGTTCGTAAAGTTCCGAAAATAAAAGAAAATTGAATCTATCTTCAAAATTATAGTAAAAGTAAGGCGACATCTGGGAGCTTGCATGGCGTTTAAGCACATTGTGCGGGGCGAAACGTCACATTTTGCACAAAGGATATGCAGCCTGCATGATTATTTACGTCTGTGATGTAGCCTACTAGCTGCTAAGAACTTCTCGTAATCAGTGAGTTCAGAGTTCGAATTCTGGAACCGATACAAGGTTTAATGACAAAAAATGTTCACGGCTTTCCTCATTTTCTCCGGAAAAGTAATGGGACAGTATCTTAAGCAGTGTAGAACCACAACATTTTAAGTACAGGGTGCCCCTTTTATCATGTACCTCGGCACCGCAGTTGTCACGGGATGTCCCGGCGGATACAGGCTTCCTGTGTAATAAAGCTGCCGTGCTCAGGAGACATGATAAAGTAAACACCCTGTATTTTCGATATGCAATTGGTGATATATTTATTGTTTGTATATTTAAAGACTCCAGTGGCCGCCTGGTCTAAGGTGTAGGTCTGCGGCCGAGTGCTTGCTGGAATCGTGGGTTCGAATCCCACTGGGAGCATGGATGTTTGCCTCTTGTACAGTGTTTGTATTGTCAGGTACAGGTCTCTGCGACGGGCCGATCCCTCGTCCAGAGGAGTTCTACCGAATATGGTATGTGTTTCAGTGTGATCAAGTGAAAAACAAAAAACCTATACACCTGCTGTGAACAGGTACGTAGAAGAGGGAAGGACTGCGATATTTAAAGACGTATTAATTACTTCAAACTTTATGGTGTCTAACGATCGGAATAAAAAACTGGACCCGACATGGAAAGAAGCTGGCGTGGCATAATTTATGGTTCTGTCCCGGAATTTGTTTGGGGTCACTGAGGAAAACCAAGGGCAGCATCTATCACTAAAGCCAGCGTCTCAGCCAAGAACCGAACCGAGCCCTTCCAAACACAAGACAGACCCAACTCAGTTCGTGACGTCTACAATCAGTTCTTCTTTTGCCGTGAAAGTTTCTGTAAATTATCACACAGGAATGTTGCAACATAATATTAAAACGGAACACTTTTGTGGCGATTCTTGCAAGATACGGATTTGTCGGAACGTTTGGCAACAGTTACACGGGCGGACTACTGAGAACACGGTTATGAAATTTTTGTTTGTGTAAAACAAGAGAAATTCCAGACCAGGTGCGTATAAACTTAAGAAGATGGGCCCGTTGCGAATGTGAATGTTACACGAAGCGGTAATAAATGCATGAAGTGAAGTAAACAGAATAGGCAAAATGTCGATGGTGAGTTTTTGTGAATACGGTGACGAACCTTCAACTCCCACTGTCAGGTCAATGACTACGAACGTGTCACGGCATGCAGACTGGATTTCGTTAGTCTATTAACCCAGTTACTTTCCACGAAATTTGACGTTCTCACAGCGGTGCTGTTGCACAGTCAAGTGTTCCTAGGTGTTACACCGTGCCGATTGGTAACTTTTTCCTTCCGGTTTAAAACATCGTCGTGCCTCTATCTTCAAGGTTCAGCAGTACGTTTTTTAAGCACCTGGCCCTCAACAGAATGAAAAAACGACCTTTCGAAACGTCGAAAATGTGTTGCCCTTAACATCCCGGAACATCTGGATTTGTAATTATTTTCTTGCTAGCAAACTTCTCCCCGAGGATTTCTCATTGTTTCCACGTGACAGATATCGGTATGTAACCTCCCGGATGCAACCTCTCTTGTGTAAACTCCCGCATTGCCCACACATCGCAACTTCCCCACCCCCTCCAGTGATCAAGACTGCAGCAACTTTAGCTAATCACCCAGGGCGGCTGATTAATGTTTATTCTCATACTTGCAGGAATTTATCTCGTTAGACACAATTGCGGCAGATCGCAATACGTAATAACTGAGGCAAAATAATTCGAATTGTCACAAGCCGTTAACCAGCGCCGAGCAAAGATGCTCACTTTTCTTCTTGTCAGAAACAAGCTTTTGTGTGAGGAGAAAAAGTTTTTTAACTACTTTACTTATTCCTGGCAGCTGAAAACAAGTTGGTTGTGGTGGAATGGAAGTTTATTGCTGGGTCACGCGCTCTCGGGGCGCGACAAGCAGGCTGCAGGCCTCTAGGGGATGCACAATGCAGGCGGTAGCAACGTATCACACCACACACAAATAATCACCACTAGCTGACACAGACGAACTGCAACAAAGGCAATTATCCGAAACCGCAATGTGAAACTTAACTACGTCCACCACTATGAATCACACTGCATGCTTTCCAGTCTCTTCAGTCAAAAAAAAAAAGCATTCCATTTGCTAAGGAGGAAGGGATACAGGGCAAAGTAACAGACAAACTTAACAAGTTTGTCTCGTCTACTTGGCGAATAAGTGATCCGATAAACAACCGACTCCACCTGGCGGAATATTTAGCGTATTCGCAAATACTGCTAGTCGGCACAGCTTCGGTTTGACAGAGGCTAGCCTGCATTCCTGCTTGCAGCAAGCACCCCGACGTGTGCCTCCATCTGGTGGAGATTAAACACCATTCCCGCGATTTCCGGTTTCCGCCGCGATATTGATAAGATCTGCGCTCTTCTGGAGTATAACGCAACGTCGAGTGATAATCCTTTACCGACGTTTCGGGACGACGTATTGGTCCCACCTTCAAGGGTCAAGAAGTCCAAGAAAAAATGACTTCTTGACCCTTGACGATGGGACCGATACGTCGTCCCAAAACGTCGATAAAGGATTACCACTCGACGCTGCGTAACATCCCAGAAGAGCACAGACCCCATCCAACATCATTCCCGTTTGTGACGCTCTACACTACGTCATTCACAACCCAACTGGCCTTACCTCAAAAACGGAATGTCTCGAAGCACGTTCCCTCTTCTCGCCTAAACTGACCGTATGGCACCACGCTCAAGTACCCAGCACCTGCAGTTCATACACCGTCGTTCAACAACCTACCAACCAACATAACAAGCACATCTAATTTCAACTTCATGAAAAGTAAGTCAATTTACTTGCGGTGAAATACGTGAATGTATGGATGATTAAATCCTTCGGAGATGTTACACTGTGTCGTTTTGTAAGTGGCTCCAGACGTATCGAATTAATGTAGCGCCTTCGAAACGTCGAGAACCAGTCACCCCAAACGACACAGCATCATATTTCAGAAGGTATGAATATTCAGCAATGCTGCCGCAAGAACCTCAAACACCAAATTTTGAAATATTTTATTGTAGTGAATATAACC
This sequence comes from Coptotermes formosanus, assembly GCA_013340265.1. Lineage (NCBI taxonomy): Eukaryota > Metazoa > Arthropoda > Insecta > Blattodea > Rhinotermitidae > Coptotermes > Coptotermes formosanus. The sequence continues at coordinate 1,441,724 of BLKM01000267.1, read as the reverse complement.
TGCCGCATATTTTCCTACAATTATTTCTCGAATTTGTATCACTCAAACATGTCACACTAACAAGCAACACATTTAGTGTACTAGTTTAGTGAAACAGCAGACAAGTTTGGGCCTTGTTACGTCACTCAACCTTTCAACAGTTAGTTTGACTACTAAGTGATGAATATTCCTTGTATCTGTATTCAGATGCATTCGGCTGGAGCCTCCGTGTGGCCATCCGATCACCTGACTATCACGTGTGGTTTTTTTCAGTGTCCCCATGCGAACGTCGGCACTGTGCCTTCAAACGTGTTACGACCACTCCCGTCAAAATTCGTAATTATTAATCATGTATGATAATTCCCCCCCCCCCTTTCACTTCAAGCAGCGTCGGTACATGACCTACGAATAATTACTGAAATTTCAGTACGATAGCATCGAGACAGAAGGACGGCCAGTGTGTAATTAGTGAGAAATTTGGAAGGTACAGTTCAGATTGCTGGTAGATGTATTAATTTTAGAACTGACAGACGAGACGAGCCAAGAGCTCGCAAAATTATGAAATGTGATGGCCTCCAATGCAGTGTATAGCAGACGACAGCACTTGCACGTGTAGAAGAACATTCAGATAGAACCTCGGCCCCCCCCCCCTTCCCCGCGTCTTGCTGGCTGCAGACAGAGAACCTCGCATTCTGGACTGTATAATGATTCCGCAGGTGAAATTATTCGCAGACCAACTGTCTGTCCATTTGTATGCGGCCTCTTCATCCCGACACGGTTGCTCGCTGTGCTGCTCTGAAGTCCGCACCATTCCGGCACCATCACAGGCGAGCCACAGCAGCAGCGTCATCGTGACAGCGCAAACAGGCGAGTGGATGTGTTGCCGCACTCGGAATCAGGCACTGCGCTGCACTGGGTTGCATCAAAGCGCCTGTCTTCAGAATTTGTAAGAACGTAATTAAACAGCGATGCCACAACTTGTGCGAGACGGAAAGGGGTGACGACAAAATACATGAGTTTCACTCGAACTACCCCCACACCCAAATTAAATTCCGCCGAGGTGGAAAGTACAGAATTCGCGAAAAACCGCATATATTTATAATTGTAACTCCTGATCCTTTCTCAACACGGAAACAAGACTACGTTTAGTATCAAGGCAGTAAGGTGTGTCAAAGAGTTAGAGGCTTACACAGTATGCCGACCCCTCGCATTTCGCCGAGGTTAGGTTCCAAGACGCCCCCGCGAAAAGCAAAAATCCACGAATAATTTACCGCACCGCCAAAAAAAAAAGTTTTATCATTTTTTATTGTTTCCTTTTCTTTGCAGGAACACTGCAATGGAAGCTGCTTTGCTTTCTTTCAACTCCCTGAACATCACGCGGCATGGCTCGAACACCTGTTCCGAGCTGTCGAACAGTTTTGATGCTGCTTGCAACCGGAAGGTCCGAATGGCCTATTTTTATTCTCGGGGAGACCCCGCGAATTTGAAAAGCCGCGAAGTACGAACCCGCGAAAAGCGAAGGGGTAAGCGTAAAGGCCTATACTGCACTTTAAAGTCTAACGAATCCTACAGACGAGAGGACTCCAGAAATTAACACTATGTCACAAAATCACCTTCTACAGAACCAGCAAATTACTGCCTTTTTCATAACATCACACAATTCGACCCTATTCTGCGCAACTTGAACCCAGCTCACATCCGAACTGTATACCTGGAAGACCAATGGTGCTATTATCCACCCATTTAGTCTACGTCTCCAGTGTTGTGTCTCCCCCCCCCCTTCAGATTCTATGTATAAAATGTTCTGTGCCCTTTTAGCTCCCCATCAGCGCTACAGCTCTTTCTCATTTAACTGCCCTTTCCTTGAACCCCCTAAAACTTCGCAAAGAATGTAAATTACAAACCTGCCCCCTGCGTGTCACACTACAGCGTACAAACAGCCTCACCATGCGGTGGGGTTAACACAGCATTTCCCCGCTTCAGGTAAAATTAGTGTATGATTACGGAACACACTAACGTGCTCTGATTGTGACAAATGTGAGGCGCCGAGTTCCGATTCACTGCAACACATCTAGGCCCTTACGAAAAGCCCGCCTGCTGAACGTAATGGAGATCACTGACTGCTTGGAATGGAGGAACGAGAATGGAGACAGTGTGGCTTGAAAGACAATAAATGTTTTACTGGCCTCACCTAAGCCTTAGGAAAATTCGATAATTAATCCTTCATTACTAATATCTGTAATTATTTCAATTAGCTGGATGTTAGTAATGCAGTGGGTTCTTGGTGGAACACAAATTTGAATTAACAAAACCCATGAAACTTCTTTATTTTCTGCAGTTCGTTCGTTCTTTCGTTCGTTATATTATGCACTTTTAGCCCCCACCTTTTATTTCATTGACAGCATAAAACCACATTTGCTGCGACGCCAACAGTAACACATACATCAGACCTGAGTAGATTAATAATGAAGAATTTAAATGTATGTTATTTCCACAGCAACAAAACTGTCACTGCAGCAGCTCAACAGCTGTAACTCACCCACCAAATCTAACTTTATAACCCATTAGGATTAAACAGCAATACTGATCGAATTCCCCTCGACAGTATTTCACAATTAAAGAACTTGCAGGAATCGTCATCCCATTAAAAAAAACTATCTATTCCAAATGAGCGCGATATTTATGTTGCTATTACAATTTTAATTTCTCATAAAAATTGCCATTAACACTGCATGTGAATGGCGCAATGAACACAAAACCTCTCCAATGAAAGACTTACACATTCGGCCACGGATACAATACGGCCTCACAGTTCAGCACAGAAACCGCGCGGTGTAGCCAACGTGTAATTACACTGCCTCTTGCAAAGCGACAATAAGCATCGTGGTGCAGTGTGGATAAAACAGACACAGAGGCGTTTAACGGAGCACTGATGATATGCTGATATCACCACTGAAATCACCGCCAGCGTCCTGCACTTCGGTCGGCATGGCACAACTTATATATGTGAAAAATTAAGCCAGGAACACCCTATGCCGAGCCATCTCAGCACTGCCCAAGTACCACAGACCACAACGCACAGCCCTGAACTGGTTTCGCTTTTTCTTTCATTTTAAGACGCTGCCATCTCAGACAGGGCTACAGACCGGTAATGGTACGGCGATTGTAAGGTAACGGATTGGGAAACATTTGGAAGGAAGATTGTTTCTGAAAGGCCTGAAAGAAGCCTCGAACAACATCAGTCCGGATAGCCCATGGCACGGGCGGGTTTCTAACTGAGGGCCTCCCGAATACAAACTTACGGCTTAACTAACCTGTTTGTTGCATCCACATAACATGGCATGCAAGGCACTGGGAATTACGTTCACAGGCATCTGTTAATGTTAATATTACGTTAATGTCTGGTGTTTTATTTGCACCTCCTCACATTACAAAGCTAGCACGTTTGGAAACGGTACACACACACTAATGATTGGGCGGAAATATTTTGTGAAGATAATATTAAAACGAATCTTAAAGAAACCGGATATAAGTGTGTGTGGAGCAGATGCGCGTGGCAGACGATATAGCCCATGGGTGGCCCTCAACACACTAAAATATTATCACAGTGCAGGCGTGTTAGCAATGGCTGTGCTCCCTTATGTGATGTGACGTCACTCTCGTGTTTTAATCCCACGATCCCGCGAACTTGTGTACTTTCCCTTTCAGAGCGCAAGGACCCGTTGTTAAGCTCCTTTCCAATAAAAGTCACCGTTCCATACTGCCCAGCTGCAGGAACGGTTCACAGACTACTGCGAACCATGAACCCGCCAATCCTTGACATTCGTTTGTCTGTCACCCGCAGGATGGCCTGACACCGGGCCTATCACAGGCACAGTTCCAGGAAATAAGACCACATCGGACCACAGAAGTAACACGAAACGTTTAGCTCTCATGTACTAACGTGTTTTTTAGATTTCTGTAGCCATATGCACTCGTAACTGCACGTTCAAAACAGCACGTGACGAACATGCTGTAACAGGCAGCCGGACGAGACCAGCCGGGCTTCTGCAGCGTCACATAATGATAATCACGCATGTTTATACATCAAGGTAAGAGACGCCTGTCCCTTACAACGGCGCCACTGACCAGAGTATTCGCAGGACAATACCCTGCGTGTAAGAGTGACCGTGTGCGAACGGGCAGTAATGTTACAGACACGACCTCTACATCCCTGACGACGGTTTTATCAGCTCTCGGTTCTAACTGCAACAGCTCTGAGTTACCCATTAATGGCTGCTGCGTTCTCCGTCCTTCGATACGATTAAGATACAATTTACAGGCATGCCTCTGGGAGTTAATGCCTCGTTCTCCAATTCCAGTTACCATGGCTATCAACAGACTGCAGACCATGCATCATATTGCCAGTATCCCAGTGGACTATGTCCCTGCTCCACTGCGATTTTTAATAATGTTCCTTGTGTTTAATTCAACATACTTTATGTCGAAAAATGTTTCAAATTTTGCCTCTTCATCAGAATTGTTTTTACAGCACGCAGAAGGTGTCTTAGGCCTATTAATAAAGCTGGAATTTGCCGATGTGCTGTTAATAAGCTAAAACATTCAGCATGTATTTCAAAATAAAAGGTTATAAACATATCCATCGCCCATACGATTTGTCAAGAGGAAAAAGCAAAGCGTAAAAATATGAAATCTGACCTCACTATCACACTTTCAGTTTACTAACTTATTTCTAAGGACATTATATTTGACAATACTGTATTTCTTTCACACTTTTTCAGCCTACTTTCCTTCTCAAACGATAAATATCTCTGTTTACAAGATCACTATTTTGTCTGCATGTGTGTGGCTGTTATGTCAGCCATTTTAAGTTTCGAACACGCGCACCGATTTACAAGAAACTCAATATGAGCATTATTTCCTTTGATAACAACCTAATTCCGTATACTTTCCTTGCCCACAGTCACTAGTAACAACATGGCGGGCGCGCGAACCTATGCGGCATGGGCGTCACTGGCGCCAATTGCTTTTCGGTTCTAAAAATGATGTAGACAGTGGGAAGTGTGTTAACAGTTTTGTGAAAAGTATACTAACGTATGACGGCCGCGACTTTGGCTTTCAGTATGATCACAGTAACAAACGACGCACTGAAACTGCAGGTGCAGAGGGTGGTGCGGAGATGAACGCATGCAAACTCACATCATGTGTGATAGTCTGCCAGTTACCATTCACAAATGCAGAAATCGTTCTAAATTTCGAGCTTATACACGAAAAATTTAAAGTATATAAATGGCACTAAACGAAATATTCTTCACAAAACTCTAACGAAACAACACTACTAGCAGCAACACATACAGAACAAAAACACTTCGAACAATATGCTTCGTGAGGTTTGGCTGGAAAACTTATTTAAGAATCATTTATCAGTATATCACAAAGCATTGGAACTCATCCTGACTCACTCTACACATGACCAGCCACATGACTGGCTGTCACAATATTCACGCGCTACTACACGGCTTATTTCACCGTTGGTTTATTCTCAGAGCAAACCATGCGATAATTTCGCCGACCTGAGTGCTGCCACGCAGTTGCGCTATGTTGTATCACACGCTCCATATCTAACTGTTTCTGGAGCCTCAGGTCTCTCTTTGCACAGGAGACAGTGGACTGTCAAATGCGCGTACCTCACAGAGAACTTGGCAACCAAGACGCAACTCACAACAAGGGTGTTACATATACTGACAAAGGAATAACAAAATTCCCTCAGTGGTCAAAGACGGAGCAGCCACAGCATTATAAATCTCGATATACGAGTATCAACATATCTAATCCAATACTTCATAAAAAAAGTTGTGTTGTAAGATTGTCACGTGATATCAGCACGTGTATCGTTAGGAACAATCACACAATGCTCTCATGAAATGCTTAAAGCCGCCGTTCATTATCCCAAGGTGTACTTGTGCCTGTAATTTTGTGTGGCGAGGGCCAGTTAGCTTGCCATAATTACCATCGATCATGTATAGTGGTAAAGTGATACTGCCAACCCGCTAATCAACCCTTCAACTGAGGTTTCCAATTCCCACCAAATATCTGTACAGCCCCTGACACGTTAGTTGGTCGAGGTACCTACGATCCCTTGGGATATTTTAGGGATTTTGAACGACAGGGGTGCCTGTAACAGTTTGACACTGCATGTAATAGTTTAGTCTGTCAGATTTAATGTTGCACATCGATCCACTATGGTGATTTGGGAATATTCCACTATTCGTTTTATCGACATTACTGTCGACAGGACTATCGATAAAATTAATGTCTCCATCTATTTCGTCGATTCCTAATTAAGAGAACTCCCCCCCCCCCTTAGCGCAACAGCCCCCAGTGGGCCAGGGTCTGCTCATTATCGAGGCTTCCCGATCACACTCAGACACACCGCACTCGGTAGGCCTCCTCTGTACGAGTGATCAGCCCGACGCAGAGACCTCTACCTGACAACACACAAAATCCACAAGAGACAAACATCCATGCCCCCGACGGGATTCGAAGACACAATCCCAGCCAATGAACGGCCGCAGACCCACGCCTTAGACCGCGCGGCCACCGGGATCGGCAATTCACCAAATTTACTCAAATAAAATAATAATGATAATAACTATTAACGTGGAGACTTTATTAATCAGTAGGCCTGCAAGTATAGAAAGGTCTGATGCAAGATGCCGTGGATTAACGCGTTGATATTGTTCAGCCCGCAACACAACTGGCCCATTCATCGTCAGCTAAACAAGCAGTACATAAAAACCCCCAGGTTTATCACCTGCAGGCGACATGACAGGCAACTCCTAAAACGGCGTATACAACAAGATATAGCCCAGGCACCGTGAATATTCAACATTACACTGCAACATTATAAACAATTATCATATATATTTAGACGGTCCTTATTCAAAGGGCGTCGGTATCTACGGTCAGCACGGTGATTGGCTGTATGCCGCGACAGGCAAGCACGGAATAGGTTCAGCACGGACGTAAGATGTAAGGAGTCAGCCGACCCGATAAGAGCTTCAAGGGCAGTGCCAGTGTGGCACTGTGGCTGCCATACAGTGTCGGCATTCGAAGCGGCACTGTGGCTGCCATACAGTGTCGGCATTCGAAGTGGCACTGTGGCTGCCATACAGTGTCGGCATTCGAAGTGGCACTGTGGCTGCCATACAGTGTCGGCATTCAAAGAATGCTGCGTTCATTACCACCCGAGATTGCAAGGAACAAATGCGTTCAAAGGGCTTAACTGCTATTCAACCGAAGGTGGAAATGTACGCACGAAATCTTTACACGCCCCAAGTACACCCACAATGCCCAGCACAGTCGTTTTGTAACGGAAGAGAACTGCCCTGCAGCATCCTCGAACTCTACGTCGTACGTTTACCAGAAGCACAAGGAACACCGTGCAGACACACTGTGGGTGCATTCCTCGCACGTGGGAACCGAAATATTTTAATAATCCTGACTTGAACCCTGTCAGCCGTTCACACGTACGTTCAAATGCCGTTCGAATACCAGCAGTGGCGGGCAATTCACGTCTTCTCCAAAGTGTTCAGACCGGCTCTGGGCCCCCCAGCCTACCACTCAGCAGGTGATGGGGCCCGTTCGCAGGGGTACACGCTGCAAGGCCATCAAGCTGACAACTCATACCCACCTACTGCGGACGTTAGGCATGCGTTAAGCTACACCTCCACACCTCTATACGCCTTCATGGCGTCCACAGCAATACCTTTACCTCCCTTACTTCACCTTTATAAGGCTGTACGTTCTCAGTCATGCCACGTGGCCCGTCCAACTCATTCTTCCACGTGTGAAGTGGGCAAAGTGTACAGGGCTTTCTCAACTAAACTTCTCTAGTCCAAACTTTGCAAAGCAAAAATTTAGACAGGAACCGGAAGTTGTCTTTTGTTACTGCGGCAGAATTTGCCGTTAGAAATCCACGGTAGGAATGTAGATGTATGTTGCCAGAACAAGGTGCCTGTGGGAACGGCGCTCTTTGCGTGTCGCATGTCAAAGGGCAGCGCCTGCCAGTGTACAAAGTTAATAGAACCCAGAAACAGCTACCGCAGCCTTCCGGCACTACGAGGATTTTTGAGCATATCTACAAAGGGTGGAATGAAGACCGCCATTTGATGCAGGTTCCGTATTTACGGACCTACGCTGCTGCCCCGCTGCATGACACCCCGTGTTAGTCACACACAAAGCATTCTGGGTATTCCACAGCCGAAAGCACCACGCGCGTCAGCAACTCTGTTGAAACTCAGAACTGCCGAAACCACGTGTCTATTTCGTAACATTTTACTTTTTCTCCCTGACCGACATGAGTCGACCTAAAATGGACCACTGGGCTTGTCGGTTTCCTTTCATGTCACAAGCCATTCATATGTACGGTATGGACATATTTTTAAGCCAGTGTCCCTTGCGATACTATCTTCAGACGAAGTGCAAAAGAAAGACTTAGTAATCCCCCCGCACGTTGCATCATCCAAACAAATATAAAGGGATTTCGACTGAATTTTTGGCACACGTTTATGTTAAAATACGTCGCGGGAAATTGATTATAATTTATATCGGCTCTACATTAATTCACGTCCGCACCAGAGTTCTTTTCCGAGAGTAAGGTGGCCAGAGCGTGACGCTGATCACTCACATCCATCTAGCGCTGAGGTTCAGACTGCGTGCACCTGTACCACATACCACAACACCCCTTCCGCGAAATCATGGCACGTGCGGTACAAATTTACCTTTACCTTTACCTTTGGTATTTTACATGACGCTCATATTGAAATGTACCATGTTTCTCAAAAAAGGTTACTCGGTACAAGACACCTAACACAAAAAGTAGAACAAAGGGCGATGTTACTATACAAAACATGTATCTTACGTTCGACATGGGCTATGTTTAACGAACTGAAATACAGAACGTGTGTACCAACCAGCAATAAACACGTCGGGCTGCCTTAGCAAAATCAGCGCTTAATTCATGGACAGCAGCAGAGTACAAGTTGAAGGAGATGGATTTTGTGCTCTCCCAAACTTAAACTACCGGTCTCTACAAGTTTGCTCCTGTAACAACGCCGAAATTATTTAGATACGTACACACAGCGTTATCACTACGCTATGGTACAGGGTATGGGTGCACGTTACCCCATGACATGCAGGCATAAAGATGAAGCTGAGGTGTACATGCAGCCCATTCGCAACCCAGCACTAGAAAGGGGCATGTGATCGGCACCACGCTCCGGCTGCTTTACCCCAGGAAAGACATGGTACCCATCATACAGGACGCTGGGTGGGCCTCGGGGGCCAGTATGTACGGCAAGGAAAATGTCGCCTCCACTGAGATTCGATCCCCGGACCGTCCAGCCTGTACAGAGCCGGTATACCAACTGAGCTATCCGCGCATGATACAACAGTCCTGGCAAAGTACTACACCACAGCAGTGAATGAACTTTTGAACACTGTCCGTTATCTCTAGACAAAAACCACGATATGGTGAAGGCTGCATCTGAATCCGTCTTCGGATGGAACGGAGAAAAGGGGGAACGTACTGTGGCGGGCCCTGTCAGTATGTGTATCATGTCGTTTGCCACTTACCGGTGTTTACAGTAAAACAAAATCACTCAAACCCTGTCACATACACTACTGTCTTACTACAGCTTAGTGCGTTAAATCGTGACCCCTAAGGAATGTACAACTGTCAAGCTGCATTCCAGATGCGAGTGCTGGCTACACAGGCAGCGTCATCAGTGATACGAAATATACTACTTGAGGCACCGCCAGTTGACGTCATAAAACAGCAAAACAAAATAAAGTTTTTGTGATGAAAATTTAGCACAGAAATAGTTAAATTAGTTCTCAAACAGCTCTGCGTCTGCACGGAAAGTTTTAAAATACACCACTGAAAGGCACACAACGAATTGTCCCATATTTTGAACAAGTGTGAATAAGTTGCAAGCGCTGTTACAGGCCTTTGGGACAGCACAGTCAAAATTAAAAAAAAAAGAACGCCTGTGAAGTGCAGTACCAGGCACTGAATAAACTGTTTAATTCCGTGTGGTTAGTTTATCTACCGCCACGTTCAACATTCACAAATTCCACGTTCTGCCCACACAGTGTACTTATGTGTTTTGTGTGGATCTCAGAACAAACAGCGATGATGTTCCCCACACAGCGTTAACCGATTGGATTTTATAATTCAGAGTGTTTACTGCGCGGTACGAACTGAATATTTAAATTCGCGTTGATGTGTGTACTTGAAGTGCTTAAGTGACTAAATAAGGGTAGTATTTTGTTAAGCATTCCAAACATTCTCTTCGACTTCATTTAAGAGTGAGTGAAACGGTTCTTTTCTTTGTCTGCAACAAAATGGGGTTTTAATAAGATTTCTGGTCTACCGTATTTCCTTGTTTTTGAAGTTCTGGTACATACTGTTTGTGTTATCTTTTGGCCCCGGTCCAGATCTGCGGTCGGTCGGGGGCCGATTGCTTCCTCCCTCTGCCTTTCACTATATGAAACGACTTCTTGATATCAAAACCTTGCAACAGTACACAGAACCTTTGGTACACTCCTCCAGCAAACTTGTATCAAATATTCTTATTCTCTTACACACAGGAAAAAGTGGAATGATTTAAGATAATGCACTAGTAACACTGTCACTAACGTCCGCAGTTTAAAACGCTGCACAGATGTGTAAATACACGTTCAATAGATGCAATTACAAAAGAACATTCAAATAAATGTCGCTCACCTATCTTATAACGCCTCTATCTTTAGGGTGACTGAAACTGTTCTGCACCCACATGAACACAATTCAGGCACCATGAACACAGGGGCAGTAAGTTCCTACAAATTCAGACACAAACAAAGTTTGCTACAGCAGACTATCACATCAGCGACAAGCTTCCCGTAGCTTCGCTCGGCACGATACTAACAACACTGACGTCTGCCCCATGATTGTGCTTCCTGCCACGGCATCCACCACCCCCCCCCCCCCCCCAGCAAATGATCAGACCCTATCTTCCAAACAGAGTCATATGTCACTCGATGTCATAACCTTAAGCTGAATCAGCGATTTTAAATAATCTGACGATCGTTAATAACTTGGAACTCTGCAAAATGCCAACCAAAGCCAGTGCTATTAACACTGTCGTACGTTGTCAGTCAGTGTAACAAGTTACTGACTTTGCACTTGTGGTTGTTGGACAGTTTGGTTTGTGCCTGGAAGCAAAATGACTGCTGCAGTACTCTAGAACAATAACCCACACGCTGAACAGGCGGGAGAAGAAATTTACTTATTACTATTATTTCTCACTTCTCAGCTTTAGCCGGGAATTTTTCACCCATCCTGGGATGTATCATCAACAGGATCAGGCTCGGTGGTCTTATGTGTAATTTAGGAAATTTCTTACAATTGAGCATGCGCCAAGAATTATCACTGTTTGCATCTGTATATATGTGTTTGGGTGCAGGTTAAGTCTCTTTAAACTTAGTGAAAGTGACTTTGGAATTATTCCCGTAGCTGAAATTACTATCGGGACCACTTGTACTGCGTCCTGCTTCCACATAGCACGTATTTCGATCGCCAGTTCTTGGTATTTTTTGTGTTTTTCGGTTATTGTTTTGGCAAGATTGTGTGTATTTGGAATAGCTATGTCTATTGGGAAGGTATTTTTTGTTTTCTTGTTCGTGAGAGTTATGTCAGGTCGGTTGGAAGGTATTGCTTTGTCCGTAATAATGCTGCGATTCCAGTACAGTTTCAAGTTGCCATTCTCCAGCACGTTTGCTGGTTTGTACCTATAGTATGGGCATTTGTGTTCAGTTAGTTCAGCTGCTTCTGCCAGTTTCTGGTGTACAACTTTTGCTACTTCATCATGTCTTTTTATATACTCGGTGGGTGCCAGCTGTTCCATGCTGCAGTAATGTGCTGGATCGTCTCCGGTTCTTTTCCACATCTTCTACACACCTCGTCGATGTTCGGCTGCTTCGAAATATATTTCCTGTAGGCCCTTGTCAGTATGACTTGGTCCTGTATTGCTGTTAAAAATCCCTCTGTTTCGGCGAAGAGGTCTGCATTTGTCAGCCATCTGTTCGACGCTTCTGTGTCTACAGGTTCTTGGCTAAGGTCATGCGGGTGTCGGCCGTGTAAGGCTTTTTGGGACCACCGTCTTCCGACTTTGTTGTTGTATTCTTCGTCTGTGGTGAGTTCATTTTCATTTGCGTGCAGTAAATCCAGTGGTGTGCATTTATTGTCTGCTTTTACTGCTGCAGCGTGGAGAGGTGAGGTTGTCTGTCTGTTTAAGAAGTATGTCTGAAGTAACTTCACCTGCTTATCACGTAGCCGAGTTATATCAGCCATCCCTCTTCCTCCTATGCGCCGTGGTAGGTTAGTCTTTCCTTTGCGGCACGGAGGCGGTGAATTCTGTATCTGTAAGTAGCGCTCTCGTTTTAATTTGGAGGTTCTCTAGGTCTGTAGGCGTCCATTTTACTATTCCGAAACTGAAAGTTAGTACTGGAATTGCGTAAGTATTTATAGCTTTAAACGTATTTTTCCCATTTAACTTTATCTTTAATATGCTTTTTGTGCGCTGTAGGTATTCATCGCCTAGCTGTTGTTTCATTTGTGAGTGTATAATTTGCTTAATTTGCATGTGGCCCAAGTATTTGTATATATCTTCCTCTTTCATGGCTATCATAGTGTCCTCTTCCCCTGTTGTGAAGTTTCTCAGTTCCAGTTTCCTTTTTACAGTACTTAATGTTTTGCACTTTTCAATCTCAAATGTCATTCTGATATCTCTAGAGAAATTTGGGTGCGCTGCAGGAGTTCTTGTAGTTGGTTATTTGTGGCTGCATAGTTTAATATCGTCCATGTATAAAAGACGATTCAATCGTTGCGTCTCCTGGCTGTTGGAGTTTATACCAAAACCGCAGTTTGTTCTATTAAGCAGGTAGGAGAGAGGGTTTAGTGCAAGCCAAGACCACAGTGGGCTAAGACTGTCCCCTTGATATACGCCTTGTTGTATTCGGATAGGATCACTCGTAATCTGGTTATTTTTAACTTTGACTTGGAGGGTTGTTGTCCATTTCTTCATCAACTGTTGCAATGAGTTAATTATCACTGGGTCAATTTTGTATATTTCTACTACGCGTACGAGCCAGCTATGTGGCACTGAGTCAAAGGCCTTGCGGTATTATTATTATTATTATTATTATTATTATTATTATTATTATTATTATTATTATTACGCTGTTACTGATCTGCACTGTATTTTTCGTGTATGTGTTTCGCGCAATGCTTGCCAAACTAACAAACGTTACAAAGACTTTGTGCTTTTAGAGCCATTTATCTCGAAAATTATTTCCAACTAATAAAACAGTACCCTGCAACTCGCACTCTGTTCGATTTTTGACACACAGGTGGCTGTACCTGAACTACGATACTGCAGAAAGCATTCGTCTACGAGTGGCACACAAAACTTTAAAATGAATCTCGAATTCACCGTTCCGCCCATTTTAAATAGGTTTCACCTTCTTTCCGCTAAGACTAACAAAACTGGAATTACGCCGTTCTTGCACTGACCTACAAATGCGACTCGAGTGTACCCGCCATAATAGCAGCGTCGCCCAATCTGACCGTGCACAAGACAGCGTCACATCCCATTCTGTGCGTACAGTAGACGCTCAATATCCGCTGTATTGGCAATATCGATAAGCCCGGTATCGACAGGTCAGAATCGATGGTTGGATGTCTTCCCCGTTATGGGTCTGTTTATCGCCCAATTAAGCATGAAATTTCCTCGCCACATGATGTAACGGCTCCACATAACAGCTTGCATGCTATGACTTACACGCCATTACATAACAGTCTCTCGGATAGCTGCCTCCACTTGTGCCTCTTAAAGGAAAACTCTTGCTCAAAAACTAAATACCCATAAAATGTTTAAACATATTGCATTCGGCCGTTAAAAATAGGAACAGAAAGTTTAAACTGTTCATAAATTAAAAGTAAATTCGTTACGCAACCATTTTTACTTGGCACACTTGGGCGTGAAATGTTGCATGCTTCTTGGATAATGCATACAGATCGCAAACACGTGCAAAGTGCTGACGTACGAAACGGCAGCTGAGTGAGTAACCGTGGACACATCGAGAACGACAGCTTCGGAATTTTACGCCTTCACCTGGCACACTTACTGCAGCGGCAGATACACAACACGACATTGAAAATGGGGGCTGGATGCAAGGGGCGTGGGCTTCACACGTCCACACCTGCTGAGGCCCACCCAACTTGCTGTTCACTAAGTACTGGGCGTAGTTCCTGCGGGTAAAGCGGCCGATGCGTGAAACTAACCACCCACTTCCCATCTACAGCCGACAGCACGAATGAGTGGAGCTACACATCTACTCCCCCTATACGTCTTCACGGCTTGGACAGAGGCAACCCCACCTGTACCTTTATTTTGCAAGGAAATAAGAGCGGGCGTGGTTCAGACACCACCATACTGTCTGCGCATGTTCTATTCTAAACGCTGTTTCGAAAACTGATTTACGTTTGTACAACTCAGAATAATTTTTTCGGGCACGGCGTGTTTATTATCTGTTACTAAAAGGAAGCAATACTTGCGCCACATGTCACACACACAAAACGTTACACACTTCTACGCACTTGTGACGCCCAACTAGCAGCAGTGCCCACACCTAACTACGAGGTACATAGGCCTTCTTGTGGAGGTAACAGTTCCTCACACTATCACAAATTCCTTGCATTTTTTGCAACCCGAAACTTCGTTACCATGTTCACAACATCGCAACACTTGTTCCTATCCCGAGCCAGATTCATCTAATCCATACCCCTCCAACCTATTTCTTCCAGATCCATTTCAATAATATCTTCCTATCTAAGCTTATGTCTTCAAAATGGTCCATTTCCTGTAGGTTCCCTCCCAAACTCGGTAGGCATTTCTCTTTTCCCCATACATGCCCCATGCCTCATAAGCCACCCAGCACATCCTTCGTCACTGATCATCCGAATAACATCCGCTGAGGAGTACAAATCATGATACTCCTTACTACGTAATTTTCACCAGTCCCACGTTACTTCCTCACGCCCAGACTCAGATATCTTCCTCAGCAGCCTAACATCAGTAAGGTTAGATACAAACACACATTTATCTCCGCAGTGTAAACTTGTGATTCAGGTAGCTGAACATTCCCGATGCAGATATTCACAGTCGATGTCGCTACCCCACCGATCTAATGCATGTACGGGTTTAGGTCAAACATATAATTTATTGCACGTTACAAGCCCTGTTGCAAATGTCTGCGTTTTCGTATTTTGCCTTGAGAATTCGGAGACTTGCCTCCAGTCTGCGGCTTGTTGGACTAAGTATGACTCAGGAATGGTCCGGTTATGAAACAACTAATGTGGCTTTGCTGTGGCAGTAAACTTCCTGTATCGAGTGTACTTGGGGCAATACACTGTCTGTGTTTGCCAACCACTGCTTTTTGATTACAATCTTGTGACATGCTTGGATGGGGGCTGATCTTCCCTATGAGAAGGAGTTCGCTTTTTCCAGCAGTAATGACACTGAAACTGGTTTATCCAAGAGTAATATTTTGTCTGCGGGAAGAACTGATGCAATTCAGATAGCGGAAACCATATTGCAAGGATGTTTTGACTGTCTGGTGGATTCTTTAGCTAGAAGTACTAAATCACTTTGTGGCCAGCAATTTTCATCTCTCTTCTGGAGCACTGCAACTTGCAGTGTCCTCTTGTTTCTGCTGGACTTTCAATTAATCTTTTTTAGGTCAAGCAGAAACTCGAGAAACTTTTCGAAACCCAATCTAGAAAGGACTCTCATCTGCGTAGCACAAGAGCTGGGACCAGTAACTTGCCATACCACAGAATTACAGCTCTGAGATATTAAAGCGCGTTAACTCTAAAAACAATCCTCATTTATGAATCAATATTAATCCATTCACTTTTACCAGATACAACCTGTACACCGCCAGAAACAACCAGTGACAATTTGAATTCCTTTAGATCGGAATAATAGGGGTATAAACGTAAACATATTCAAAACAGTTATTTTCCTTATGGTTAACTATAATAATGTCAAAATATTTATCTGCAATTACAACACGTGTGGTGTGAGAAAAATCACAATATCAGAACATTTATATGTCAGAAAAACACACTTCCCATCTCGCTAATTTCAGGTGTGTTCCAAAACAGCAAACTTAGGGCACACTAACAACATACGTAATATAAAGGTATTAGCACATGCCAAGGGCGAACTACGGGGGGGGGGGGGGGGGGGGAGGCCGCCGGGCTACACCCCCTCCAAATACCCCAAACGTGAAATTTTAAAAACACAGATTTGTACATATTAAGAAATCCAGAGTTTTACGTGATCTCCCCTTCAGCCGAAATCAGCCACTGAAATCGGCTGATGACTAGCACATTAGAATTTTGAAAAATAAATTAATAAAATTAAAAACAGAAGGTAAGGCACTGTGATTGAGTCATGGAACATATAGTTATATTCGTATGTATACAAATGCACGGACAGGCAGTGTTATGTTGTACTTACAGCATGATTTTATAACATAATTGTTAAAATGAAACATAAATTATATACAGCCTCAGGGTCAGCCACGGGGGCGCGCGCCCCCAAGCAAAAATTCTGGGTGCGCACCTGGCATATGCACTGTTGCAAAACGGAGTCTGATTACTGCCCTAAAAAATCAGACATATATTTAAACGGGAGTCATGATGAACTGCAGGAATATACAGGAAACACGTAAAGCCTTTCATCAGAATCACAGACACACCCACCCACCCACCCACCCAGTAAGCCAATTTGGGAATTTCAACTCCTCCTATCCCAGATGGCATGAAACGAACACATCACTGTATCCTGCAGCAGGCGCCTTACAGTCACTTTAGCACATGCACTTCGGTCCTTCATTATTATTTTTCATTTTGTTACCTGCATAATGGGATCCACGGTTTTGCCGACATTCATAACTATTACTGCTCTCCCTTTTTGTAGATGGAAACAATTTAAACTTCTCTTTTTAACTATGTGGGGCTGTAATTACTCGTGAGGCGGGGTGTATGACTTGGACCCCAAAAATAAAAATTAGTTTTATATTCATGTGCCCTGTGCAAGTAAAAACAAGGAGTTCCAGGCAGGATTAACACAGGCTAATCTCCTTACACCAGACTACCAGCTCATCAAGCCATTATCCTATTATTTCATAAGGATCCCTCGCATGTAATTCCATCAAAATCAATGGGCTGAGCAACATGTAAAATTTCAGTTTGGTCCCTCTGCAGAGTGGTTACTGTAACTGTCCAATATGGCTACAAAAAAAAACTCACGGCACAAGGAGGAAAAGAATATTTTAGTCAAAACCGTATTTATTTATACAATCAATGTGTACAGGCCATTCATGCAATCAAGTTGTACAGGCTGCCAGTATAACAGTCTGTACAGGCCATTCATGCAGTCAATTTGTTCAGGCTGCCAGTATAACAGTCTGTACAGGCCATTCATGCAGTCAATTTGTTCAGGCTACCAATATAAGAGTCTGTACAGGCCATGCATGCAAGACTACCAGTATAATGAGTTTGTACAGGCCATTTATGCAATAAATTTGTACAGGCTACCAGCATAATGCGTCTGTATAGGCCATTCATGCAAGGCTTCCAGTATAACAGTCTGTACAGGCCATTCATGCAGTAAATTTGTACAGGCTTCCAGTATAATGAGTCTGCACAGGCCATTCATGTAAGGCTACCAGTTTAACAGTCTGTACAGGCCATTCATATAAGGCTACCAGTTTAACAGTCTGTAGAGGCCATTCATTCCGTCAATTTGTACAGGCTACTAGTATAAGGGTCTGTGCAGGCCTTCCATGCAATCAATTTGTACAGGCTACCAGTATAATCAGTTTCCACAGGCTATCTTGGGGTCAGTTTGTACGATTTGTTTAACAAAATATTCTTCTTTTGGTTATATGTCCCACACAGTCATGACAACATACCAGCACATCAGCTTCTCTCATGCCTAATTGCATGCAATCGCTCAGAAAGGTTACGAGAAACAAAAATTTTTATCTGGATTTCAAATTTCAGGTGGTCCAAAGACTTTCCTAAAATCCTCTTCTACAACAGTTACAATCAAAATGCCTCCAACGATAGCGACGCCATCTTGACACACACAAAAAACACAAACACACACACACACACACATATGTAAACAGCAATTTCGTTCCGCCAATTTACACTGCGGTGATCTACGGTAAACGCGAAAGTGCAACATAAGCGACAATATACGGGGATTTGTTCGAAATGATTAATCTGTTGTACGTTCGTCTGGTATGTTGTGACACCATTAACGTAGCCTATTCGAAAAACATGCCGCGTTCCTAAAACAACACAACATGCAGACACGTACCTCCCGACACATTTCATCGCCTGCTGATGGATGTATTCCTTCACATTATAAACAACACTCCAATTCCTGGTTCATCACTACACTTCAGTGTTCTAGTTTGTTTTTGACACAGCATCAACCTCTCCACTACACCTACGGCCATCTTAAAAACTGTTTGGCGTCTTCTTCGTCAAGGTCGTAAGTTACCACATATAATCGATTGACCACTGTCATGCCATCTGTAGGATATGTGCATAATTAAACGGTGTGCAGCCACTTAATAGCAGTGCATTTCGCGTCGCAGCATGTTACTGCTGCTCCCCCCTCACTTCAGGGTGATTGGACTGTAGCTTGGCCGGTCAAACAGTCACCTGCCGTGCGAATGTGGCTGGAGATCGACTGGTTCGAGTTCTTACAGCTACATTCTTGCTATACAGGCCGAATTCTAAGTACTTTTTAAGCGTTAATTTTTTGTGAATGAGACATAAAATTTCAGTTCACAACTTACAGTACGACACACAGGAACATGCCGATTAACGTTGAATACTGAAATGACAGGTATACGCTACGAGATTGAAACCTGACACACAATCTCTCGGCAAAGGCGAAGTTCCTGAACATTAGAGTATGATTGCACAAATTAAAGTTCATTTAGCAGCGGCCGTGTTTCAAAAGGTTGGTTCCTGTATCCACTTGTATTCATCACATGTGTCCGTTTATTCAGTGCTCGACATCGTCACATAGTGCAGAATGGAGATGATGAATAGAAAACCGAAGATGTGGAGGGAACCGTCCTGGCACATTTAGCGGTATTCCAACGTGAGTGGAAAAACCACGTCAAAATTTAGAAAAGTCAGTCATCTAGCCGAGATTCAGAAGGGGGTTCTTCGTACAAAAATCCTATTATTCATGCTAACGAATCATAAACAGCTGCGTGGATTCTTTTCTCTGTTCGTTTCACTTTGGGACGGGCCCACAATACGCAGGCCTGGCCCAACCATAAATACGATGATGGATGACCCAGCTTTGGCCATGCAGCTAGTCGACGACCTGTAACCGAGAAGGGCAGGTTCGATCCCAGGCTATGTGGGATTTGTGGTGAATAAAGTGGCACGGGGACAGGTCTGGCACCGAATACTGCAGTACTCCCCCATCAGTATCATCCCACCAATGCGCCGTACTCATTCACACATCTATCGCTGAGGCTTCTAATCTTCTAAATTGACGGCGTTATTAAAAACACATGAAAAAAGAGAAAGAAAATACTACCACGTTTTTGTTTTGGTACTACTAATAAGAAATTGTGCGATTTTTGCGTCCCTAATGATCCCTCGACTCTGTAGTGATTTTTTGTCTTATTAAAATCAGTACGTGCCAAGAGACGCATAGCAGGTGTTTCACTTGTGTAAAGAAACAGGTTCTTGGACAATTACTGGAATTTTGCTAAACATCAGCTCGCACAGTGTTGATATTTCTATAAAATACATTTATATAAAACTGAGTATTACAGGGTGTATGTAGACGTTGCAACCAATTCATTTATTTTGGAGAACAAGCGTCCCCCTTCAAACCATTAGAGAATACACGCCTTTCCCCAACCATGCTATTCTCTTTATTGACTTGCAGAATTAAAACCTCTGCATAGGCCTGTACAAATTACAATGTTGCATGAACACAGTAACATACGGCACACGTCCACAATTCTTTAAAAGTACAGGAGCCAGAGAAATGACTCAAAGGATGTTCCAAACTAAGACCCCGCAATTATGCAGCGGCCTGTGAACGTCACTGCTATCTGCTGCTTTCTTCTCGGTGCGTGTGAACTGATGTGTGTAAGGGGGAAACCGAAATAATTATGCTGAAAATATTAGGCGAATGATAAAAAATTTAGTCGCGCGGGTAACCAGACGCCCGGAATTTGTGCTCCCCTTATGTACTGCAAGTTCAACTGTTCGTCTGCTGCTTGTCCCACCACACTCTCTTAAAAACTTCGTCAGGTACAGCGTCGTAAAATAGCGAACGGAAAATAATCAGATGTTATCCACACGACGTCTGCCATCCATCCGGTCCCCACCTTTCCTCCAGTAGAATCCGACGGGACTATTTCTCTCACAAAACACTTTTTCTACAAAACACGTTGTGTTCTGCAGGCTGAGCCCACACTACCGACTCACCTTCACAAACCTGCACATCCACACAGGAAGTGTCTGTCTCACAGTGCGAACACAACTTCTCCTTCGCACAAGCACCTCACTGTGTAGATCAGAATAGTTGGGTAGGTGTGCTGGCTGATTGTAGAAGGTTTCGAGTGGGTGGAAGAAATAATTCTGCAAGCTATTGTACGTGTACACCGGTACGCTGTCGTACAAAAATAATGACGGAAATATCCTGGTACGCACGACAGCACGCACTTAGAACTAGCCACGTCTTCCTGGATATCTAAAATGCTGATAAATGCTTGTAATAGTAATGCGTTGCTGCCGTACGAAGAGAAATTAATTACAAAAAGACTTTAAACACCAACGAATGTACAAAGAGTTTTGTTTCGTCAATTATAACACATTCCTACATGTTTCGACCCTGCTGGGTCATCTTCAGGGAGAAACCTTCCGTTGTCGTTACACTAGGTTGCACTATACAGTTACGCGAGAATTCTCGCTTGGAAGGAATGGAGGAATGTGTTATAATTGACGAAAAAAAAACTCTTTGTGCATTCGTTGGTGTTCAAAGTCTTTTTGTATAATATAGTGCACGGACATGGAACACATTAGAAATTAATTCTTTCTCACAGAGTTAGGCAAACACAAGGACTCGTGATACTTGACATGCCCGTTGGTGTGTCACATCACAGATGTAGCCCGTGTTTATTTGACTGTCAGTCACACACAACAAGCTGTTTTGTACGCGTTATCCTGGCGACTAAGTTTCGGCTCCAAATACGGGCCATCATCAGGCGACTACAAACAACTGTAAAAATGGAAAACTCTGTGTATCACAGGCTGCAGATCTCCCTTTTTCATCAAACGGCACATTATAAATGTATGTGAAATGCATATTTTGATGTAAATTATTCTAAAGAACCCAAAGGTTCATCACCGTACGCACAACGGCTCGCCAACTGCCCCTATCAAAAGCCACATTAACCCAGTCCGCACCTCCCATCCAACTTTAAGATATGTTTTAACACTACCCTCCAAATAAATAAAATAAATAGATAATTTTGATATAATATGAACCAACATGGCGATGACAGTCTCCATGTAACGTGCGCTTCTAGCCAGAGTACTGGAAAGAAAAAGAAGTGATGTTTATCAGAGCTGCAGTCTTTATTTTGTTATGTCAGACAATGCGATCAACTGCCTGACACGTTGTACAGAAGTACAGTCAAGGCAATAAACGCACCACAATGCAATACAACAGAATAAAGCACTACGAATGGACTGCAAAGCACTCAAAGAAAGCACCCAGCAGTTAGCAGTTTATCGACACCACATGAATATAGTGGCTCTCGTTTGTGCAAGTTTCATCTGTTTCCCCCACCCCTAGATTCACCAACCGCTGCTGAATTCGCCATTCAACGCCAAAACAATCGACTGCAATAATAACCTCGAGTAGTAACAGCGCAGACCCGGCAATTCATAACACACGCCAACAGCACTTTTCCCACGTGTAAGCCAACCTTTATCACTAATTGAACCCCGCACTGCGTAGTGTACAAAGGCAGCACCCTGGCTCTCAGCTTAGGGTGTAAAAACTCCTAACGCGATGATGTGGAGTAAAACAAATGTGTCAGTGTGTGAGTGTGTGTGTGCGTGCGCGCGCCTCTGGCCTGCGCTTGCTACTTGCAATTAGCAAGCGCAATTAGAAAGACCGCATTACGCTACACGGATTTAGCTTTAGCAGTTGATGTAACTGTAGGCGAGAAGACAAATATATTTTCTTCTTAAAAAATTTATAAAACGTACTTTTATATTATTCACACCGCGGATATTCTTATAATTAACACATTAATAAATTTACGCACTTAATAAAATACTTTTAGAAGTACAAAACTTCTACATGTTTCGACACAGAGATTTCATCATCAGGGAGTTATCTGAACAAAGTAACACCAGCCCACCACGACTGTGTCGCCACAAGCCCGCCGTGAATCACACCCAGCTTCGTATTCAACAGGTAACTGGAGCCCTCTCGCAGTGTACGGCAGCCTGAGAATGAGGCACACCAGTTACGTACTTGCATCTACTGCCGAGGCCAAGAACGAGTGGAGCCGTACTTCTCCGCCCATATGCCTTCATGGCGTGCAAAGAGGGAACTTTACCCTTTTCTTACCTCTGCCACAATTAAGAAACATACCCCAATTCCTGTTGTAACTGTAAATATCACCAAATGCTGGGAGCAAACAAACAGCACTACGTCTTGCATGAGATACTTACTGGCACCAATTGGCACACCATTTCCATGCCAGTCTGTACACAGGGCTTCATTACCGTACTCATCCGCCGACTTTTCCTCTACCATTTGCTTTTAATTAAGGACCTATGAACTGACATTTATAACAGAAATACCAACACAAGAGGTCATTCAAACTTGTTCGTGTAACAATCGCAGTACACCACAATACAGTAGCCAGGCGCGCCTCTTCATAGCCGTAGACACTCGGGAGGCTAACAACCGGACCAGCGCAATAGAACTGTACAGCACTGGACAGAAGCGTGCAGTTTGTGTCCCAGTCCGATCACTGGCTATCCCAATACAGGCCTGCAGTTCTTTGTTTTATGTCCCTCCAGGCAGCTACTCGGATAGTAGCTCAAAATATGCCACGACCACTTCGTTCAACATAATTACTAACCGCGACCTACCACTCTAAACCGCTTAAAAAGCTGGCAGTTTAAATATAGCTAATAATTAAGGCCAGAGAAACCACAACAATGATGGAAAAAAAAATTTGATTTACCGAAACCGTTTCGCCTCTGAACGTTAAGTAGACTGCTGTGCGCAACTTACTGACAAAGCACAATAACTGCAGAAAGCACAAAGAATTCTGAGCACAGTAACTACAGGAAACACGAAAAGTTCTGAGCACAATAACTACAGGAAGCACAAGGAATTCTGAGCACAGTAACTACAGGAAACACAAAAACTTCTGAGCACAATAACTACAGGAAACACAAAGAATTCTGAGCACAATAACTACAGGAAACACAAATAGTTCTGAGCACAATAACTACAGGAAACACAGAAAGTTCTGAGGACAGTAACTACAGGAAACACAAAGAATTCAGGACACAATAACTACACTAAGAAGAAATCATTCTGAGCACAACTCAGAAGTCTAACATCCAAGTTCTCAGGGTTGCGACGCTGTGTCGCCTAGTATATAGACACCGCCGTTTCGAAGGAGAGTTGTGCCTTCATATCTGAAATCCAAGGCATTATCATCCTCTGGAAACGTCGAGCATCACTCACCCAACGACACAGCGTCGCATCGCAGAAAACAACACATCTGTGAAGGCCTCAGCCTCGCAACGCACACCGCACTTTCCTGTTACACAAATTTCATAGCCTCACAGATCTACGACTACACATTTTCCAGAAAGCATTACTTCACCCGCTACATTTATTTTATCCAATCTCAGTCACTATCAACTCAGTACGTTTGTAATCTTTGCCTTAGGAACATCAACTTAGTGCGCCACATGCAGCTAGGGTCACAGCATATCGCCCTACGAAGTCCCGCATGCCCACCTCCACAGATGCTTTACATACAGCCATCACAGAGACATGTTGTTATTTTACATTATTGTGCACAGAAAATTATTTCAAAACAGGTGCATATTGTTGCACACTTTATACACGTTCTGGACCAAACGTAAATGACGATGGTGTCTCACCCGCCTTAAAATTTCGCGCATTCGCCATGTTTTTGTTGTTGCTGCTCTCAGGAACTACACAGTACGGTGTTGGGATAATCTCCAGTGGCACAACACTCATACGAAGTTTTGTAAAAATCAGTGAACAAACAACAAACTACCCACTGCTGATCACATGTTGAGTTCGTATTATTTGACACGTACGGGAAATGCAGGTCTTGCCGCGTCAGGGAGTTGGTAGCACTTACCTAACAAATGACGGTCTAGTGTTCGCTGTGCGTGGAGAGATTCGCCGTCTCTTGGGAACGCATCGTCATGGTCCGACAGCCCGTGCTCAATCTGCAGCTGGAGTGGGGGGGGGGGCTGTAAGCGACAAGGACTACAGCTGCTTCAGTTTCACACCAGGGGTGGTCAAGATAGGCTGCAGAGTATGCAAGGTAGTTGCTCCGCTTGGATTCCTGGGAACCCATTTGCTTCCTTTGTTCGTCATTACTAGCTAAGATTTGGGCGCCCGGGGCGAGTAACCACAATGGCCACTCCTAAAAGGAACTATGACCTTTAAAATGTCGCCATAATTTACTGAATTCCCTTTCATTTGACTCAGAAATTCAAAATTTGTTGAGCGAACAAATCGTTTTCATTCAACATATTTCTTTTGCCGCCCATTTCGCCTCTTTGGACTGCACCGCCCTGGCGGCCGCACCACTCGCACCCCCAAGCTACGCCCCTGATTACCGGTACTCCTCTTCACCACTCCTCCTTTCTTTTCTCATTCTCCGCTACTTTTCTTTCATTTCCTTTCCTTCGCATTTTGCTTTAACATGTGTTCCTTTTCTTTACCTTCATCACAATTTCCACTCTGTTCACTACCATTCTCCGCCGCAACCCCCCCCCCCTTTCCTCTTGCTGCTAATGTGGGCTGTTAATTACGTAGCCCTACCTTTTGAGTTCAGGAAGCCCTGGACAGCTGCTTGCTTCGATAAGTAGAATTTCTTTCCAGTATGGCGTATGCTTCAAAATGCACTCCTTAGCAGTTATAACATCTTTAGGTTTGTAATTAATTAGGTCCGATTGCCACTTGAGCTTATCTGTCTCATAAAGTGCCCTAGAAAGCCCTAGAACACTGAGGTAGACGAAGCAAGGTGCGTGTTTTGTGTTTCACAAATGGTTCGCGACTGAACCTGTGGTTACGCCTGAAGCACTGCCAAGTAGCCCCGCCCATGAGATCCAGTTGTTCCCCGCGAAGGATAGCATTCTTTCGCGTTTCCTGGGCCAATCATTCGGCCGAATTCTTGATCTTCTCCCCATCGAAGCTACACGGACTCCGCAGTTGAAGTTGTCTTCCTTAATCGGTCAGGCATGCAGGTCGACAGACGTGTACACGGAAAGATGATATTAAAATGCATGCTGAGGACATGAGTCTAGGGATACCAACTTGACGGATTTTACGTGAACTTTTGACATTAAACTGAACGGCTAACTTCCCTAATGCGCAGGTTTTGGAACTTTTAAAATTAAAAGAAATGTCATTACACTACCCTTACCATTTAAAGACAAGTGGGCAGTAAACAACTGTGCATGACACAAAACAGTAAACAACTGTGCATGACACAAAACAAAGACATTAGCGCAGGTTTATAAGAAATCCAGCCTGAATTATTTTTAGGCAGTACGAGTAAGTGGAGGATAGTCATAAGCTGACCAGTGAGATATGTCAGTAGCAGACACAGACCTGTGTCAGACTGAAAGGTAGAAGTCACTGACACACCCAAAAGTTCCATGTTAAATTAGCGTACGTTCAATACTTGTTTCGTAGTTGTATCCACTGCAACTACGACATTAATTACGATACTTTCAATTAAGTTTCACTATTGTCCAGTTTAATGCAACACAAACAGCGCACCTTGTTATGTTCCAAAGAGGATCAAAGAATCCAATAAGATTAAAGCGCAAAGTAATTTCATTTCAACTCGGCAGCACTAATACTATTACAGTACTATGCGATTTAATAAAGTAACGTTGTATCAACATGCCCAAAGCTGTGATATCCAGTACAGGCTGTGCGTGAAAGGCTGGCGCTTGATTTTTCTCAGCTTTATTCACGACTCTTGTCATCAACAGGGTAGGCTAGAAGATATAGAAATGTGAGAGCTCTAAGGGTGTACAAAACAAAAATATCACGTGTGAACCTTGACATGCGATCGCAGTTCCGTACAAACAGAGTTCACAGTACAACTTACGTTTAGATTGACGTTCTCTTATTGCCTTTATAATCGAATTTCCGTATTAAGTTGCGCCGAGATTTTCCTTTTAAATTTTTCAACACTTTCACTTGCTGTAATTAACGTTTTCGTTACGAACGTAGAATCTTCCCTTGTCGATTTTCTTTTTCCGCCAGTAAAGTGCGTTGCTTATTTACAAATATTCTACGAAGTAAATCGTGTTTTTTCTAAACAGTAAAATTCGTAACTCTATGCACGGAAGTATTTTGGTTTTAATATTCGGTGCTCACTTCACAGGAGAGATTTCCATGTAATTCCGTATTAAATAAGCCGATAGTCCTTAATGGAGTGTTCTGTTGGAATCACTTGAGATAGAATTCTTCCTTGGAACAGGTCACTCACCATCAACGTATTTTCAACACTGTGAAGGCACTGACATCAACGTTATGGATGAACCCTTAAAGCCCAGTGGTCACTATATGTACCGCCAGGTTTAACACTCACAAACTCTACGTTCTGCCCACACAGTGTATTTATGTGTTTTGTGTGAATCTCGGAACAAACGGCGATTATTTCCCTATACAGCATTAACTGGCTGGTTTTTATAGCCGAGACGGTGTGTGTTTACTGCGCGGTACGAGCTGCATCTTTAAATACAATTCAGGTTAATCTTACAGTTCAAAGTTAATACTGACACAATAACTGAAATAGCTGTAGTACGGAGTCCCTGGCATTCTTTTCTGTATCAAACGTACGGTATTCCCCCTTAGCTGCCGTGGTTACAAATACTTTATGGCGCTTGCAGAGTGCATCGTGAAGTGGCATGTCCCCTTATCTGGACTGTGGCACTCGCCACATACATATAGAGGCCGTCAGGTCGAGACAGAGCGACAGAGACAGACAGCTTCATAAGTCCGAAACGAGATCTGCAGATGCCGAAGGATGGCAAACAAGAAGGTTGCAAGTGGAAAGGGTTGAAGAAATTTGTTCCGTCTTTCCTCCGGGTGGTGACTTGAACACATTTCTCTGCACGGAACCGATTCTCACCCGCTCCCCCTCATCTCAACCCTTTCTGTGGCAAATTGTAAGGCAATTCTTCCACCGAAGGTTTATGTCCGAGGGAGAAGAGCGAGCGGCCCTCGTCTATTTTGGAAGGAGGAACTAAGCCATTTGTTTCAGCCGTCATTCTTAATGTGCCTATCCACACAAGATGACCTGCAGATAGTTGCGCCGGACGCTGGAGAACTTATTTTTCTTCATACGATATCATCATAAAAAATACAGGTTGCCGCAGAAGTCAGGGGTCAAGTCTATGAGACCCACTGTCCCATCCTTGTGGAGTACCGGAAAGTGCGGCATAACAACAATAATAACAATAATAATTAACAACAATTCAGTTTATCTTCTTCAAGGTCAGGTCATTTAAAGGCGGTCTGTTCTACCCGCAGTGGTCTCGCTGTCCAGTACTGTCTATATCACCCTCACGATTTCTTTTGGCTGTGGGCCTAGTCTTTTAGGCAGTGAGTGTGACGAAACCAATAATATGCATGCAGACTTTCTTTATAAAGACAAGATTTGGGTTCCTTTAAAATTTATTACTTCCACTCATGCTCAAGAGGAATGCAGACCAACATTTGTCACAGCTTCGTCTCTGCAGCCCGCCTCTGTGTCGCGTTCTATCAGTCTGCACAGTTCGCTGTTGTAAAACGAGGACGGAAGAACTAATGTCTTGTGCACCGTTAGACCAAAGAGTATTAGAATTAAATTAAATTTCAGAACTAGCTGCAGGGAGCAGACTCCTCATTCTTGAAATGTTAATGCTCGCTCAGAAAAACAAGAAACTAACCGTCTTTTGCAGACACAGAAGACTGATTGCCATGTTCTGAAGGCTGTGCCACTGTTCCTGATTTTTAGACAGATTAATTGAATCCACAGTCTCACACCAGTTGCTTTGCGATACATTTTAATATTATTCTCCTACGTACCTTAAGATCCCCTACCGGATTTATTATTTTCAGATTTTTCAACCAAAACACTGAATAAATTTATTTCTGAGTCTATTCGTGCTGCGGGCTCTTCCCATCTCATACTCCCTTACTTAATCACCCTAGTACATAACAAAGGGTAGAAATTACTAACCTGCTGTATACGCAAGGCTCTGTAGCCTCCTGTGGCCTCCGCTCTCCTAACAACACCTGTTACCACCATTACTCTTTTGTCAAACACCCTCACACTTTCTTTGCCTAATATGATCTATCGGGCTCCACAAACGCACAAAAGAACACGCACAATCGCACCTGTGTGGTCTGTATTTTAATTTGAAGTCAACACACTTCAGCCGAATGTAGCAAGCAATTAGCGAATTTAGTCCTCAGTTAATTTGCTTCCTAACATAATGTTGATTCGTCACTGTAATTACCAGACATTTGCTGAATTTCTCCACCCTTTCGGTGGACACATTAGCTAGCTTTATATTGCGATTGCTTACTCCATTCGTGTGACGAAAGACAAATGTACATTTAATTTGCTCTTTATTTTCAAAATATCGCAAATTGTGAAAACGACAACATCTGTATGTATCGCTGTATAGCTAATGGTAAAGTCGTCCTTGTGCATGACAGGAGGGTGTATGGCACCAGCAGAAGTACACCTCCACTCATTCTTAACTAGACACGAGATGGAGGTGAGTGGCCAGGTTCACTCCCCTGATGTTTACTCCCCGGGGAAAGAACCCCCGCTACCCTCTCAGTATGAGGCCGGACGGGGCCCTGTGCAGCCTGACGCACGTGCTGTGTTGTTATGTTTACAGCTGCCGCAGTTTTTGCGCAGGCAGTACGAACAGTGACACTACGAATGCTAAAATCGCATACTTGCAACTTCGCGCTAAGCACGGTAAGGTTGTTGTAACACAGTGTGATCCAAACATAGCGCAAACCTTTCGAAAGATACAAGATTTCGCTTACGTATGTCTACTTTTGTGGCTGTACTGACAGGGAGACTGCATGCGCTGTTTGCACTCTGAAACGTCGGTTTGGTGTCAGCCGAGTCGAGACATTTCAATGCCAAATGCGAATTTTTCACGAGTTGAACGCGCGTTTAATATTGAACATTCGGGTAATGTGAAAGTCTTACGGACGGACAGTGTCAGAGGTCATTTAGTGCAATCCCGAGCCGCGGCTCCGCATGAATCAATAACGTTACGTCTTGTTGATCGTATTGATGAATCAGTCTAACGTCCGGTCGGCCACCGCTGCCCACTGATGAATCATTGACCGCTGTCGGTTTGCGTTCAACACAGTCCAGCGGCAAAATGTCTCAGCAGTCTGGGCTGAACAACGAAGTTTGCGGTGGTGCGCGAAACGTCTGAACTTGTGCGGTGCTTTATGCATGAGTTCAAACAACTGGACAAAGGAAAAGCTGAAAGGCCAGCTCTTGTGGAAAAGCCTTGTCATTTGGACCAAGCCTCCTTTACAGACGAAGCAAGGTTCTGTTAACATCCAGACACAGGGACATGCAGCGCTGTAAACACACACCTGCCCCATGAAGCGCCTTCACACGGGACAATGTAGGTTTGTGCGTCATACGTAACTTCGCGTCGCTGAGAGATGTTCGTCTTTTGATCGGAGAGACGATGACTACCGGACGCAGTCCTAGGCGGCAGTTGTGCGTAAGTCACATGCAGGCACTTTCAATTTTTGTGTGATAAACAAAATTGCACGTCTGAAACACAAACTCCCTGCGGCCACAGTACTGTGCACTCCCACTAGTATCTGTTCTTTGAATAACAACACACGCACCATTAACAGCAGGCACACAAGTTCGTCAGAACATTTTGTTGACATCAGCGACATGTTTCGGTCGAGATCAACCATAGTCAGGGCAATCAAAATACTTTACGCTGCTGACTAGATGTCATGCTTTCTGCCTAGACTGAAGAAATATATGTCACTACAAACTGAACACTCTTACAATTGCACGCTCAGGAAACATATTTCACATCTATTCATATATATTTTTATATTTACTTTTCACAGAGCCCTTTGTCCTGACAGATTTTACATGGTAGCCCTAAGTAGAAACATTTCTTCGATCACATATACTGTACGTGTGCCCCGAGTACCGCTCAGCTCGACCGAATCACGTCGACTATATGAAATATTCTAAGAAGCTGTGTGTGTGTGTGTGTGTGTACTACTGATGGTGCACATATTGTTAACATCAAACTCAGCCGCACAGTGAAATGCGCACACGTTTATGATCTCTTCGTACATTGAGCCTAAATTACATTTTCTTTCCTGTTCGTGGCCTTCCCATCTCTTGTGTTCAGCACGCCACGCCACGCCACGCCACGCTACGCCACGCCACGCCACGCCAGGCCACGCCTTGTTCCAGCAAACAAAACACAGGATGTATTACTTCAGGTTCGTACGGATGACAAATGCAGCACATCACTAATGCTTCAAGTTACGGAGTCTGCCTGTCGACCCCAAGCAGCAGGTGCCCCCCCCCCCCCCCCCGTTTAATTAACTGGAAACTGCGCCCCACGGACTGCTCATTTCATTTCAGTTTTTATTTCTGTTGATGAAAGATCTTGCGGGAATGGAATGTTGTCGGCACTGCAGCAGCTCTGATTGCAATTCCTCACCGATGTGTAAATGCAGTACACTGTCTAGTGAAATCTGTTAGGACACTGGAGGTAAGAAACACAAATACCTCGTGACTAAGACACCGAGGATAGAAAGGTGTGCAGGTAACGCGGAAGTAAATACCCGCTTCGTCCTGACCTCCGAATTACACGGAGGTGAATGTGGGTTTCACTAAGAGGTGAAAACAGAGAATTTCCTTCACGTGACACCCAGTTAACTAACTAACTAACACGAAGCCAATTCTCATCCAAATACATCTAAGCATATCCTGCTGTTTTGTTCAGCCCCGTCAAATCAGGCAAGAAGTAGAGCGTATGTGCATACATGTGTAGGGGTAGCAGAAGCGACAGCGTAGTCAGAATGCGTTGGACAGTACAGGGTTCGATACCAGATAGGAGCAAAATGCTTTATCTACTTTAAAAGACCCGGACTGACTCTGGGCCACGCCCCGTCAGCGACTGAGTGGGAATGGGTGGGGGTTAAAATGGCAGAGGCGTGAAGCTTACCGCAAACCTGCACTTAGTGTCGAGGTTAAAAATGAGTGCAGCTATACATCTACTGACCCTGCATGTCCTCACGGCGTGGACAGGGATATTTGGATTTATTCCACGTCGAATGTTGGATGTACTTCGTGTACAGGTGAGTCGGTTTGTAGGGACACACACATACGCGCGCGCGCGCGCACGCACACACCATGAGTTCTTACATTTGTTTTATATGCGTCCGAAGTTTTGATTACTCACACTGTTTTAGCAACCTACATCAAATCAGCGGCCAACTGAACCTAAACAGTCGGCCGATATCACACTGACAATGTCAGATACAAATGATGCCGTAATTACAGGCTGCGTACGCTGATGATAGACCGTATGCCAACACGCGTTCGCTAGGAAATAAAATACGTTTTAATTAAGATACGATGAAATTACACTGTAACAGATTCATTATAAGTGTTTAATTATTTTGCAACGTAAAGCCAAGTTTGACTTACAAAGTAATTATCTGACAAACTGCGTTATATAATTAGTATGCTGAAACCTGCGAGCCATTATTCCAAGTCCATCGTAAAGTGCGGCACAGGGAGGGGTGTGACCAAACGTCTTTCTCATGAGCCATGGGGTCAGACATCTGAAAACTAAAAATGGACGCGTTAAGAACTTGAAGACAGAGGTCGGGAAGAACTCGATACTATACAAGGTCCGCCCTTTGTCTGACAAATTGCAGTTGTCGCTTCCGCCGCAATTACGCAGGGCGTGCGGGCGGTTATATAAGCGGGCTAGGTTAATGCGTCAAGACGGCCAAGACGAAAAAAATATATTTGTCACGTAAAATAGTGGCTCTGTATTTTGAAATACGTTTACATTTGGCTGAATACTGGACAGTAATATCGGGCAACATACTTGTCGGCCCGAGATCTTGTCACACCAAAGGAACGAACGCTTTGACTGCACAGCTTGTCTGAAAGGAGCGCGCTGTTAAATGTACTCCACACGAGGAAGGGGCTACCATCCCAGACAGGGTTAAACGGCAGTTACTGCCGAACTGAAACACTGCTCGGACAGTGAACAACACATCCGACCTCATTCAAAAAGATGGCGTAGAACACGGACAACTTTTAACATCGAACTGTAAGACTGAAATCTCAAACCTAGCCTTGACCAGTACTATAACCTTTATCACTGTTATCACTTTCCTCTGATACAGTTACCACTGCCTGATGACGGCTGATTCAAGTACTGAGCCGAAACACGTAGCACATGTTTAAGGAGACAATCAAAACACTGTTCTAGAGACAGTTGTTGTTGATGACCAGACACCTTGTTTGTTTCTTTCTGAAACACATCGTGACGTCCCAGCTTATGACTGACCAATGAAAATTTATCCTCTTTCTACACGCCCTGCCACAAAGGAGTAGAAAGGGCGTGTTGTTGGTCTCCTTGTCTTCAAGTCTGCGACCGATTTGCAACCCTGAATATAGTCCCCAGTATCCCTTGGACTGGTGTCACTGTCCGTCGTGAAAACAGTCCGCACGGTGCACCAGACGGGAAAAGTTGCATACCTACAGGTAATGGAGCCATCGGCAGGCCTTTTACTGCCAGAGAAATCCAAACCGTTAAATAAATAAATAAATTATTATTACTGAACTGGAAGAAGAAATCACGCTAAGTTTCGAGTGGCTCCACTTTGCGCTGGGTGGCTGCCACTCCGTCGAGGGCAGGACGCGACGAACACATTTCATTTAGCAGGAAACCACGCGGGTAGACGGAGATCTGTCTCATAAAGAAGATTGAGAATTGAATGGATACCTCGTCGTCTTCTTCTGATATTAGTAATGCCGGAGCCCCCATTGTTACCAGGCCCGCGAGGAACACATCACTCCCAGCTGTAGTTCCTCTGACGTCATCAGTCACCCGCTCGCTTCAGATTGCACAGCCGTCTTTTGTTTCTGTCCTTCGCTCCGCCAAACAGAAGGACCGGGTCTCCCGCTACACAAGATGGAACCTCAGTTCCCTGTGATCAGTAATTTGGTGAAGAACTGTATGTATCTCACTGCGTCCGTCCCGGTTCACACTGGTGCAGTGCGGGTGGTGTAGTGCCGTCATTAGCATGGTCTTTGCTTTTTGCACTTTGCGCGACGACATACAAAGCAGCAGCGCTGTATCGGCTCATAATACGGCTTGTCTTAGC
This sequence comes from Coptotermes formosanus, assembly GCA_013340265.1. Lineage (NCBI taxonomy): Eukaryota > Metazoa > Arthropoda > Insecta > Blattodea > Rhinotermitidae > Coptotermes > Coptotermes formosanus. Next base: position 1,407,834 of record BLKM01000267.1, on the reverse strand, counting down.
AGCAGCATCCATGTAATATGCTTCAGTGTTTGTAACAGACTCTGAGCTCACGCATTCTCAAATGCGGTTTTTAATTAATCTATTGCGAATCTTCGCGTTCATTTTGTACTGCACCTTCTTCATCTCCCCTGAGAACCTAATAAATATTCGCGCTCCATAATTCAACTCGCACTATATGTTTCAAATCCAATACACAGAGTGGCACAGAAGTCAGTTGGCACTACGGGCACTCTGTTAAAACATCCGAGTGACACGTGGCTTGTGCTCCACGCTGTATAGGAGGGCGCGCCACGCGTGTCTGTACGGATTATCACCATCGGCGCGAGAGCACAGTCACTGCCGTTTGCCTGTCCTGTTGAGATTGTGTTCATGTTGACACTGTGCGGGTTTGAAGCACCATGTGCAAAATCGGACAATTTGATGTAATTAAAAATTTTAAAAAACTGCTAAATTTCGACGAGTACAACGTTACGTCATATTGTGAAGTTGCCGAAAGGTCCCGTGGGAACTTAACTGTCTGGACTGCAACAAGGCGCACAGATTGTGGGTTCCTAATTTATGTGGGCATATTTTACACTTGGGAAGGTCTCACCAAAATGGTCGATTATTTTTCACATTATCAAACGCAGCACTGTGCTCAGCCTAACTACGAACACAGCGGTGTGGTGTCCCTCCATACACCTCACATCACGTGACATCAACAGGCCAAATTCCTATTGTCTGATTCTTCCAGAAAATTTATTGTTTTAAGACAGGTTGCCGTTAATTAACACTGGTTAAACTTTCGAAAATACACTTACAACTTGTAAGTGCACTCACCTCCACCTAGTGCTAAAGAAAGAGTACAGCTATACCTCCACAGCCCCTATATGCCTTTACGGAGTGGGCAGGGGCAACTCGACCGTTTTTTGCTCCTTAAGAGCATCATATCGTCAGAATCCACAAAGACCCAGTTACTGTGTTTATAATCACCAAGCGTAACCACACACATGGGCATTCGCAATGTGACTCTTATTCACATAAACGCTATCAAGTAACGATCCGACGGAACGCGTGACACTAACACACATCAGCCGCGTGCGGCAGTTTTACAATTTTGCACTTCGTAGTTGTACTGCAACTGCGTAAATCGGGTCCAGGCCTTCTAGCTTAATGTATTTCAGTTTTCACACGCACTCACTTGTAATTAAAGAATCCACTATAAATGTTTTCCTTCTACTCGCATACATGCGTCACATTTAACGAACACGCCGTCCGTTGCACGTCGAAGTTTATAAGTTACGCGAGTCGACGGGAAGTGAATTCCGTCAGTTGTCACATAAAATAATGTCTTACAGGTGCGCCGATAACGGTTAATGCCCCACGAGTAAAATTTTAGCATGGAACAGTTCGGTGTACCAAAGAATTCCTTACAAAAAATTAACAAAGCCCTTACCGATTGCAAGCGAAACAGCACAGCAATACAGCACACCTTACAGTCACTCGGAACTCCGCACTGACAGCAGCCCAGCTGTGAATGCACATCGCTCTGTCTGGACAAATCAAAACGGGCAAAGAAAAGCCCTTTGTACGGGGCCGGGGGGGCCAATTCAGTGTCTTGTTTTTGTACGCCCCGCGTGCTACTCCTTCTATTCTAATTACAGACATGGGGTTGCTCCTTAGAGAGACAGCACACAGACAGACAGACACAGGGTGACAAGAGGTGAGGGAATATCACTTATCATGTAACCCTGGAGCCGTAATTTGTCAGTAGTCGTGTTTCGCTACTTTGCCGTGCAACTGCGCTCATGTCGTCAGGCAGCTAATTAATGCTGTACTAGAGGCTCCTGCAGTGGATAAATGATGCCATGCAGTGGCGTGCACATTTGGCTGTTCATCTCGTCACACACTTCGAGAGCTCTGGAAGGTGACGCAGTCCTACGCTAAGCGAACCGTCGATGTTCAGTTCCATGGTTCAACAGTGTGAAATATCTTCTGACGCCACATCAAGTACAATCCCGGGCCAAAAACTACTGGCACAAAATGTTATTGTTCTGACGCTAAAGACAGACGGATCTTTAGTCACTGACGCACTGCCATCTATCTACTGCCGGAACACACCATTTACGTGCTTTTATTGTGCGATATTTAGCTACAGAAATGTTTTTACCAACAGGAAACAACAAGCGCCAACTACGTACTACAGCTCACACTTTTCGCGCCGGCGTTTCGTCCATTTAACACCAAGCACTCTTCTTTAATTCCAAATATCTCACACAACATTTCCTTTCTAACCCTCCTTGCAGTAATGACTGCTCTGCGAAATGGTTCAGGAAGCAAAGGCACTGGCTTCAATCGAGACAAGTGATCATGCCGATCCGTCCTTCTCTCCACCGCAGTCACCACCGATCCTAGCACCGAACCAGCTGCCAGCGTAGTGAGCAAAAGCCGCTGTATCTTCGGGTTAAGGCTACCGAGGGCGAAGTTCAATTTACACAAGATCAACCCTTCCAGTCCAAGTTGTTGCTTTATGCACCACCAGGTTTTACCTTAGAAGATGCTACGTTGTTCCCACAGAGTACACTCATGTGTCTTCAATGTTTTCCATAACAGAAAGCGATTGCTTCCCTAAACACAATTGATTTTTATAATTAAGACGGACGGTGTTTACTGAGCGGTACGAGCTGTATCTTCACATAGAATTCTGATCGGTTCCTTTCTTTAAAAGTTTAATAACATTTTCCCGTCACTTCCTGCAGCCACGATTGCGGCGGTGTGCTTCAGCAGATGTACTTTTGTAAAGTCTAAAAAAGCGGCGATCTAAGGTTAAAGCCAGGGACAATGCCGCAAGTGACACCAGCCAGGTGTGGGATTTGGTCCAGCGAATTTCGTGTGAGCCAGGTGCAATTCTGCAGGCAGGAGCGGCTGCATCAGCCATGGTGAATATTGCATTACTGCGCTAATGGTAGCTGCAGGCCGGTGTATTCGTGCAGCTGCACTGCTCGCATAACTTCACCGTCTCTGCTCGCGAAGCTGCAAAACTGATTTTATGTCACGGTTTTGAGTTGCTGCAGAAATCTGTTCCGCTATAAACAGCGGCAGTTCAACATTCAGCACCCAATAAAAAGATACGGGAACGCGATTACGCCAGAAGGCACTGTCACGTGATATCGCGTAGACGCGACTACCATTTTCCTACACAAACAGCTACAACTTTCAGGTGCAGACAATTACACAGGAAGTTCGGCACTGCCTGCTCACGCAGTCTGACGTAATGACAAGTCGTTGTTTTGACAAGCGGGTGTAAAGTGCCGTGTTGTTATACTCGCTGAGGATCTGCAATATTTGTTACTTTGGAGGAGAAGAATGAAGTTTAATAAAGTTGCCTGTGTCACACAAACGGAGAGGAACGAGAGATCGTTTCGCGAAACCCTGCAATTCAGAAAGCCAGAAACAAACTGACAAGAGTGCCTAACGTTAGTTGGGCAGACAGCCGTGTAGTGTGCCTATATGTGTATATATATATATAGGCCACCCGGCCACCTTAGTTCCAGGCCTGTTTATTTCTTTCTGTTCTGAGTTTAGACCGGTCTTTGCTTCCTGTTCTTGAAGCATCTGTAATCTTATCAATAGCAGCAGGCATTTTTCGCCACGACGTTTGTCCGATTATTCTGACGTCATATATATACATATATATATATATATATACTCTGCTGACGGTCTGCACTTGATGTGATCGCAACACCTGCCGCTGATTGGACGTCACAAGCTATACACTTTCCTGCATAATTTAGAAACGTGCTGAACTTCGGGAAAATACTCGTATTGTCGGTTTACGTTGGCCGGTGTGAGATCGCGTCTGATGCTGTCCTTAAGATATTTGTTCATCAATTGCATTGAAATCCATTCAGCTCATTGGTCCTTCTGCTCTGCAGTTACTGCACAAGGATGATGGTGATGATGATGATGATGATGATAATGAAGACAATAATAACAATAATGATGTTACTTGTGTGTCCACACGCACATGCACACAAGAAACATAACTACACCAATGAAAAGAAGTACATAGCACATAAAAGAAGTACATAGTACATAAAAGAAGTACATAGCACATAAAAGAAGTACATAGCACACAAAAGAAGTACATAGCACATAAAAGAAGTACATAGCACATAAAAGAAGAGCCATTCTAAACTCAACAAACAGGACTGAAATAAAATGTTATAATGCATAATTGTATTATTAATACGTAAAAATAAGATGGTCTGCGAACCCTCTCCCGTACATCCAGTTACTCGGATGCCATTAAACCTGTCTGCAGACGATTTATGTACTACAGAATTAACCCGGTCTTCAAAACACTTGAACACGCAGCGCGTCCTCCAACTGACAGCCCTTCACAACCAGATCACAAGAGAAACGTAGGGCATTGTCGCGCGCGGGCACAGTCTTTGGTCGCCCACATTTCCGTGTATTAATTAATACTTCTGTACCTCACCGTTCCTCTTCCCATATTATCATCTAAGTGGGTTTCTTAGAACGGAACACATCAAAGGCGGTATCGCGGATCCTGGTAAGACTGGAGGCGAATGCCACATGAAGAGGAATGTCCTGGTTGCACAGGTTAAGTCGCTCTGCTATGCTGCTACAGTCTATATCCGGTCTGAACTCTCATACTGGTTACTGGGTACTTCACAGAACGTGAACCAAAGGGTGCAAGGCAGAGGAAAGCAAGTCTTGACGAAGTGAACAGCCCAACAACTACCTCCCCGTCCTTCGGAGTAAACCCGTGATTAATGAAAACTGCCAATAAAAGTACTGTTGCCGGTTCACGAGAAGTTTATGGTCAAAAACTGATGTGCTCCAGTTCAAACACATTTCACTGCAGCGCAGTTGTGTAGTGTGCGTGCGAGTTAATTCTATTATTTTCTGTTTTATTTTATGGCTACGGCTGTGAACAAATTTCACTTTAGGTTTATTATCAACTCAGAATTTAGCAAATAACGACCAGTGGAAAGTGACAGCCTAGATGCAGCAGCAGAGGCCTGTTTTTGATAGAATGCTGGCCTACACATTTCCTCTGTGAAGATCGTCCGGTGAAAACGGACCCTCCCCACGCTGTCACGGTGAAATTCGTTTCCGCGAGTCGGCGAGAGTATCCGTCCTTTACAACACTGAGCCGGAACTTGTGGCTACAGACGCCACAGGCTGCTGAAACATCATGAATATTACGCCCCTGGAAACATCAGATTCTGAAAAGTTAAGAGCTTCCGGAGGGCACGCGTGGCGCAGTTGGTTGAGGCACTGCGCTACAAGCCGGATGGTAGCGAGTTCGATTCCCGATGGTGACATTGGAATTTTTCATTGAAGTAATCCTTCCGGCCGCAATATGACCCCGGGGTCGACTCAGCCTCTAACAGAAATGAGTACCAGAAATATTTCCTGGGGGGTAAAGGTGGCCGGTGCGTAAGGCTGACAACCTTACCACCTTCATGTGCCGATTGTCTAGAAATCTGGGAGCCTCGACCTCCTGGAACCCTAAGGGCCTGTCCAGGCCTGTAATGGGACTGCTTTACCTTTAAGAGCTTTCGGAGAACGTGCTTACCTTGACGTGCAAAGTTAAGCAGTTCGGCACTGAACCTCACGTGAAATTGGAAGTCCGCCAGACGCTACACGGAACAGCACGCCACTGAGATAACCTGCCTGGTGTCACATATCGCGCTGGCACAGTGCTGAGCAGAAATCTGACAAATCTCGCTAAGAAATGTTTCGGGATAGCTGCCAACACTCTACAGACAGCGCAATTATAACGGCCTGATACCGCCGCTAATGAAGTTCACTTCTCGCACACACAAAATGAGCGTGAAGCCTGCATTAGAACGCAGCTGCGTGTCTACTGCGTGCAGTGCGCTACTGGCGAAGGGTGGAATTTCGAACTCACACTGTAAGACTCGTGTTGAATGGGCATACAGAAATTTTAATACAGCAAAATACATGTCATATTTGAACAGCAACTTGTTTATGTGAGGTTTTAAGTCCTGACAGCGGTTTTGTTAAACAGCCAAGTCGTCTGAGATGATCGGTATATAGTTACCGACGTTTCGAAAGAACACAGCACCTTCATCTTAAGTCTATTGGGACTGTTTGACCACGAAGATGAAGATGCTAGTTCCTTTGAAACGTCGACACATATTTACCTATCGACACGTCCCGAAGTCACAAGAGACCTGAATCTTAAACTTCTCACTGATTTGTCACATTTTGTTATAAGCGCACGACAAATTTCCTTCTGAGTACAAACAGATGTGAACATAAAGAAATTCCCGCGTTGCATTTAAAGAGGATGTAATTTCGTAAATGACAAACTTGTTCTAGCATTGTCAAAGTGAGTAGGTTAAGGGGCGATGCACAGCAGGAAAAATAGGAAAAAATACGTACATTATAGTTTCATGTAAGATTTTGGTAGGAAAACCACATGCGAAAAGGCGACTTTTGACATCACGATGCACAAATGCGAAAATAATAATCGTGCATACGTTCAGCGCTTTGGGCTGTTGTGACTTAAGTTGGAACTGGATTAGAGTTTTGTCCAATGTCAGTATTCCGTAATTCCGAAGAGGCGCTTTCGCGTTTCACAACAACAGTGAAGTACCGTTAACTGTTCAACAGCGTGCCTTGCAGGTCCATGTGATTACTTAACATAACCGCACACATAACGTTACAGTAATCTGTGATACAGTAAATAAGGTGGCTGGCTGCTGGTGTGAGGACTGCGCTTCGATTCACGACAGTGACACTGAGAGTTCTGCCCTCGCCTGCAGCCGCAACTAACAACACGTTCCTTACTCACACAGGCTCCGACATATGTGTAATGGTGCGCTCTTTGTGCATGGTGAGATAAGTAACTCACCTCCGTAATAGCACACACCCCACACCCACCCTTGCAATGCAATTAGAAACACGGCCAGTATTGCAAACGCAAATACTGAGTATGTCTAGCAACTTCAGCACAGACTCTACGTTTATCCTGTCCCTGACCATGGCAGTTTTATCGCACAGGATGCCGGGATTTTGGAGCAGGTCGAGACTATATATATATATATATATATATATATATAGGTAAACTGAACTGCAAGCTACACAGACATTTAAACTCGCGGCAGATGCAGGATTCCTACGCCATGAAGCTCCCGTAGCAGCTGCCATGCAGGGACACGATAAAATGGACACTCTGTGTAATAAAGTGCAGTATTTACGCCAGGAACTATAGATTCTATCACCAAAATCTCGTTAGCTATGATACGACACTCGATATGATAGCACAAAGCACTCCTTGGAGATCGTTACACGTGACACCACGTAACTACGCACGTGATAGCGATCCACCGAAAGATATCGCAGTCCTTTCACAGAAACGGATATCAAACTGCACATCTCTTTTTGGAATGAAAATAATCCAGCATCGCTCCACATTCCTTTTCAATTCATGCCTATTGTAATGGCGCACAGCTTCTATGTCCTTCTGACGCTTTTGTGACGCCATCAGCAGGACACTGCGGTCCATGTTTCAACATTCGCACGACGTGTGTTTAGTTTCATTCACTGGTATTAATTTTAGGGGACTAAAAGACGTGTCTTTTGAGCGCTGTGGCAGATTTTTATAAAACCTGATATACCGGAGTCGCTTTCACAATGCGATAGCATCATAGCCGTACCTTCACGCACCGACACACAACTGCGAGACAGCTGCGTTAGTGAAGACGCCAGAAGACAGGAATATTGAGAAGCACAAATGTAATGACGACCGAAATGTGCAAATGCATACCAGTAATGTTTTTACGTTTAAATTGTTCGAAATGTCACAAACAAAAAATAGTCCAGAAATACTTTCAGGTTGATACCGACCCGTATTATGAACATTAAATTTTGCAGTATAAAATATAAAAAATTTGAAGAGTGTGTGGGACCAGCAGTTCAGCAACTTCGTTTCCAGGCTTACGGACAGCACATGTTGTTACTTAGCTGATACGTTCCAACAGCTACGTACTTCCGTCTACACGTACACACATCTGCGGCACATGCATTGTAAACCAACAAAAGGGAACTGCGGGTATCGGTAGGATGGCGACAGCAAGCAACCCTTGCTACAGTGACAGCTCACTCTTTGTTTACACAACATTAACAACATGGCGGTGGTGCGAGTATTTAAATCCTTTGTACGGAAGTTTGGAAGTAGAGAAACTCTCTAGCGTTACTTCAGAAAAAACACAATTTCAACGTCACAATACTGTTATTAAGCAGCGAAAACTGTTATTATTGTTATTGTTATTATTATTATTATTATTATTATATTGTTATTGCATTGTATGTACACATTCCAGCAATACCGTATCATATTACTGTCACCAATTATCATGTTACTGTCACCAAGTATCATGTTACTGTCACCAAGTACTGATAATCGGATTTTGGTCTACGCGTTTAACGACTGTTTGATATGTTAAAACGCTGTAATAACATTAATGTATCAATATTAGAAACGAAACTCTAAAGCAACCTGACACATCTGCCCACAATCATTAAATCCAGCCACAGTTAAGGGGCGTACTGCAGCCACCCGCTTAACAGAGCTCAGCCTGCGAGATGGTATGCCACTGTGTGTTGTACACTTGTAAGGTAATTTGATTGCCTCTCATCTGGTGTCTTACACCGCTAGTTTATACATTTTATGTGCAAATATCTACACCTCTAAATTACAACGTTAACCCTTCGCAGACTAAAATTGACCAGCATTTATTTAAAGATCCAGTCCGTACTGCGCAGTAAACACACTCCGTTTCGGTTATACAAACCAGCCAGTTAATGCTGTGTAGGGAAATAATCGCTGTTTGTTCTGAGATCCACACAAAACACATAAATACACTGTGTGGGTAGAACGTAGAATTATATATATAAAGATCCAGTCCGTACCGCGCAGTAAACACACTCCGTCTCGGTTATACAAACCAGCCAGTTAATGCTGTATAGGGAAATAATCGCTGTTTGTTCTGAGATCCACACAAAACACATAAATACACTGTGTGGGCAGAACGCAGAATTTGTGAATGTTAAACCTGGACGTACACAAAATAACAAACAGTCTCCGTAACAGACAAATAAACGTAACCCTCCATTTGTCAATACATTTGCTGCAGTGGTGTATTCTACAGTAGCTACGCACAGAAGGAGGCAGTATATTATCATTTCAGGAGGAGCTTTAAAACTGAGGCAGAAAGCGAATATACTCACATGTTTATTCATGTAGAGTACGTTCTCGCCTGCATCTTGTATTGAGCCCGAGGGTAATCAGGTTGTGTTGCTTGCTGCAGCGTGGCAAGGCGCTACACGGCCCGCCTTTGTTACGGGCTTGCACACGATTGGTTCATTATTAATGACTACGAATTTCATGGGTGTCATGTCTAAACACACTGCACCAGCACACCCACAGGTTTCAGCGTCGTAAGGTTGGAAGTTATAAGAGTGGAAATTGCACCGGCATGCACTGGGCGCCCTCATCTGCTGCAGACAGGAAACCGCCCATGCAAAGGTAACAACATTACACTCGCATCTGTCACTTTTCATGTAGCCAGCACTGTGCCCAGAGCGATTTCATGCGAAACACAAAGAAAATCAGAAAATCGCCCAAGTTCGATCTGCATTCAGCGTAAGGTACTGTTATATATTGGGCCGATATAAACTAAAACTGAATGGACACAGCAACTTTTTGTGTAATCATCAGCACCAAGTTTCACCGAATTTTGTGCAATATTTTCGGACAAGAAATTCGACTGCCCAGAAGTACATTACAAACATTGCCTTCCGACTACGCGTTCATTTCGCGCACTCTGTGCGTAGAATGCCTAAAGACACAGCCAGAGAAAGGGATACGCATCTTCTATGATCAGTTCCCTTTAGTTCCGTAATTCGCCGTCACACGATATTTTTGTTGTAACTGCTAGAAAGAACTATATTTTAATAATTTATTACACAGAATTTCGTGACTGATATCTGTGCACACCCTATACTCTCCGTTATTACGGATTCCGACAACGCTGCGTTTAACAAAATGTTAGCAAACACCTAAAGGGCGTATTATTTCTGACGAGGTCGCTCTGTTTTGGCCCCAGTAAGTTTCCTCCGTATCACAGCAACAGGTCTAGCCTCGATCACTTGCCACTTTTATATTTCTCAGTTCTCAGCTGGCACCTCACAGAGAACACATTCTACACCCATTATAAAGAAGAATTGCATTAATGTACGCAGGTCTGCATATAAAGTTTATGTCAACATTGGCCGGTTTTAAACCAATCGGATTACGTCAACAAATTTTATTAAAACATTTCAAATACTAAATTTGTTAAAAATCCGTCCAGTGTGAGTCGCGTTGTTCCACGCTAACAGAGAGCTGGAGGGTGGGACAGGACGGATACGGCGAGGCTAGTAACATGCTTCCTCAGCTGTGGTGTGCAGGTGCTCAAATGTACTCCTGTTTCAACGAAAAGCTAAACGTAGACTTCGAGAAGTGGTCACAGTTTTAACGTAATTTGTGCGTGAAGTTACCTGAAGTTACATAACGTACTTTTCGAACAAAAATTCAAGATCGTACGACACAGAGATTCTAATATCAGGCCAACTCGGTTTTCGAATCGCTGCTGTAATGGCAGTACCTGGTGTCACGTGATACACCACACACGTACAGCAGATCGCAGTCGCGTATTATTCATGCAAAGGTTCATAAGCGTACGTAGAGTTTCTCCGAATGTTTTAAAGGGGACAGTATCATTAACATGACAGTACCACAACCCTCCATATCGTGGGCTAAACGAAATCAATAAACATATCGCAAAATACCATCGGTTCGTAATTAACTTTGATGGCAGCTCTTACAAACAGTAATGGCCTAGTAACGCAATGATCATGTCGGAATATCTCACAGAGGTAACATAAAATGAAACTGCATGTGTATGGCTGGCAGGGCAGAGCTACGCTTAAAATGAAAACGAAATTTCACAGCGATGCAGGTCGATGTGTGTGCCCACGACCGATCCGTTGGCATGGTCTGATTTTGACTCTGGTTGGAACTGCAGCGATGTCCATAAAAGTCGGACATATTAAAACAGGTCGTGGGCTGCGACTGGGTGACGTCACAAATTTGCAGTTTCGTGTTACCTTGCACCGTAGACTGCGACGCGCGTGTGTGTGTGTGTGTGTGTGTGTGTGTGTGTGTG
>BLKM01000267.1:1374686-1391482 GCA_013340265.1 Coptotermes formosanus | reverse complement strand
GTAACCACTTACAGATGTGCGGTGCACACTTTCGTCTTTCTTATCGCTTACAAGAGGGTTCACGCACCGGTGCGTATTTAAAGTGTCTCCCGGTCTAAGAGAATATGTGGACATGTAACGGGACCTGGGGATGGGAGGGGTCACACACACACGGGGTAGCACAGCGGTGGGTGAAATACAGTGTAAATTTATAGGCAGAGTACTGAGTGTACTGTTCTGGTAACAGGCCGCTATTTTTAGCAACCAAAGAGAGGCATAAATTTGTCGTGTAAGGAATTCGTATTGTAAGGTATGTTATGGTACGGTATGGTATGTTATGGTACGGTATGGTACGTTATGGTACGGTATGGTATTTTATGTTGCGGTATGTTATGTTATGTTATGGTATGTTATGGTACTGTATGGTATGTTATGGAACGGTATGGTATGTTATGGTACTGCATGGTATGTTATGGTACGGTATGGTATGTTAGGGTACGGTATGGTACGTTATGGTGCCTTATGGTATGTTATGGTACGGTACATTACGTTATCGTACGGTGTGGTATGTTTTTGGACCGTACGGTATGGTATGTTATGTTACGGTTCAGTATGCTATTTTATGGTACAGTATGGTACGTTATAGTACGATACGGTACGTTATGGTAGGGTGCGGTACGTTGTGGTACGGTACGGTATCTACGGTATTGTATGTTATGGCTCGGTATGGTATGGTATGTTTTATTATGGTTCGGTATGGTTTTTTATGGTACGGCATGTTACGTTATGGTACGGTACGGTACGTTATGGTAGGGTACGGTACGTTATGGTACGGTACGTTATGGTACCGTATGGTACGTTATGGTTCGGTATGGTATGTTATGGTACGGTACGGTACGTTATGGTACGGTAAGGTATGTTATGGTACGGTACGGTACGTTATGGTAGGTAAGGTATGTTATGGTACGGTACAGTACGTTATGTTAAGGTACGGTACATTATGGTACGGTACGTTATGGTACTGTAAGGTATGTTATGGTACGGTACGGTACGTTATGGTACGGTACCGTATGTTATGGTACGGTACGGTACGTTATGGAATAGCGTGTTCTGGTGTTCTAGGTTTGTGTTTCACAGTACACTTTCGTACGCAAGCAGCACTTTCAGTTTATTTCAGTCAAATATGTACCGGTACAGTCACATATCTGCCGTAACCATTTCTATCGGCCGAATTTAATACCAATGGACCCAGAAATTTTAGGCTTGGCGGGCTCGGGCTCCGGTTGCGGCTCGGGGTCTGGCTGTGGAAGTCCTTGAACAAGAACCTGCGAACATGTGAAACCAGACTCGTTACGTTCACATATATACAGATCTGTGCCCCACATTAATTCTACTGCAGTGTGCGTGTTGGTATGCGACATGTCTTGGTGGAGTGTAACAACGCCTTCTGCGTCAAGACTTGTACACTATAATATCTTCTTAGCTACACGTTTCGGCTTAGTTACCCGTCTTCAGATGATATTCGCAGGGCCTTCCGTGCTTCGCAGTAAATACAGTGCGCTAGCAATGTTGGGATCCAAAGGTAAAAGCCTGTTATTGTAACAAGCGTACGGAAGACGAAATTATTCTGTACGGACAGAATATGGCGTTTTTGTGCTATATATCTGGTGGTGTCTTTAGTCTCCACCAAGTTTTGAAAAGTTAATTTGTAGATTTTGACGGTCCGTTCGTATAGAGTATGCAGTGTGAAGTACACCATGCCTTTCAGCACTTCTAATTCATTACAAACGCGGAAAATAAAGCATTGGAAGCAGTGAGCCCACTGTTACAGACTTACCCCCATCAACCGACTGTTCCGAACTTACCCCCATCAGCCGACTGTTCCGAACTTACCCCAATCAGCCGACTGTTCCCATCTTACCCCCATCACCCGACTGTTCCCATCTTACCCCCATCAGCTCAATGTTACCAACTTACCGCCATCAGCAGGCACACCATCACGACGATCAGCTTGAAGTCCATGGCTGTATGATGCTGCTGAAGACGCACACGCCGGTATATATAGTGCTGACTGTGGGGCTCAGTGCAGAAGGGAAAGGGAGGGCACCTGCTAATTGTATTTACATTTGTACCAATAACTGTAATTGTTCTAAAAATGAACACACGTTCCTAACCTTACAAAGCTTACAGCTGAATTGCCTTTTATATCTGCCGGCACTGACACGTTGCAAGTGCGCCTCTGCACGGTGGCCTGTAAGTCATGCCGAAAGAATTGTCATATAAGCGTGTTGCCTTCCCTGTTTATTTAAAGTGTCACATTTTCTTCATCTGTGGAACTGCGCTGCAGGAAATTACTGTAGCTTTTCGTTCAGAGCCCAAAAGTTTCACTCCAAACTGCCTCTAGACAGGGTTCCTTACTGCCAGTACGTGTAGTGATGTTACGGAGCTTACTTTGTTTATTTATTCGGATTTTCAGACTTTTGTACAGAGTTTTTAGTATTTGTAAGTTACATCTCTGGCAATAATTTTCCTTTCTGAATATTTGTTTTACTTCTGTATACACGTGCTGCTTACACCTTACTACATCTGCTCACGTGTGCAGTCGTCGTGTTCGTATTTTGTTTAGTGTGTAGTGTGTAGCCCTTAGCAGCGTTAAGTGTGTAGTGTGTAGCCCTTAGCAGCGTTTAGTGTGTAGTGTGTAGCCCTTAGCAGTTTTTAGTGTTTAGTGAGTAGCCCTTAGCAGTTTTTAGTGTTTAGTGTGTAGCCCTTAGCAGCGTTTAGTGTTTAGTGTGTAGCTCTTAGCAGCGTTTGGTGTTTAGTGTGTAGCCCTTAACAGCGTTTTTTCCACCCTACTATTGTTGTTCGTTAGGTAATTCTGCCAGCAAAGTGATATGTGCGCCGCTGCTTTTCTATAAGCCCCGTTGATAATACTGCAGCGAATTTGTGTTAATTTTTTTGGAAGTGTTAGGCTTTGTGATTGGAAGTTACCAGAAAAATTATCATTGCAGTTTGTGGAGTCTGTCACTGGAAGTCAATCACTCCAGGGCGCATGTCAGTTAGCTGTTTTAGCTTCCGTTTTAAAGGGAACAGTCCTTTAGTTAAACCGCATGTCCTGGGCTGTATGTTTAAAACAACTTTTCTCTACTTGCAGTAAACAGTACTTTGTGTGTTTTCCAAATTCATATTCTTGGACAATAAATGCGGTAAGTCCATAATCCCTTTTTAAAAGTTTCACTAAATCGTTTTAGCGTTTTCTGTAACACTGTGCAGGGAGCACCGTTGTTACTCAAATCTTTCTATGTCATTGTAACGTTATTTTGAGTATGTATTAATGTTTTAGCATTAGAAGCCCTGCACTATAATTCAAAATGTATTCGTAGTAACTTATACTCTATTTCTAGGCCACCAAGACGGAACTTTAAATGCATACATTTTTGTGATATTTCCGAACAGTGTAACAGTTTATTGCTGACTGTTGCCCGTGTTACGCCATGGATCGCTGCCAGTGTTTCCGCGATCGTGATGGAAGAATCTCCCGTTTATGGGAGATTATTTTGCTCAAATGCGCTGCCGAGTTGCATGTAACCGTGAGGGTACCTGAGGCCTGCGTGGCCTGTGCTACATATAGAGTTAATATTATCATGTGATGTACGTATTACACAGGCGGCGTGTAGTTCTGAGCATCAACTTAATTTTCTTACCCATTTAATTTGTCGTGTATTTTGAGTGTCGTTTCAGTATGGTAGCCGAGTTTAAACAAAATCTGTCAATAAAAGACAGTTTCATTTTGACAAATCATTTTAATGCTATATGACAAGTTTGCATAATTGGACATGCGACATGTTTCGAGTTGTTATCGTTAAGGCATCTTCAGGTGTGGACCACAAGATGAAGGAATTTAAGTTTACGAATTATAGATCCTTATGCTGGGGGCCCAGTCCTGAAGATGGCTTCGTGTGAGCAAGCCTAAACACATATTCTGTCTGTTTCTATATATCAGTCGTCACACTAACAATCGCCTTTCTACGCAGCTTGATTTACTTTCAGTATTACACTGTATATGGTGAGTGATACATAATGGACTACATGTTTCGGCCCGCGCGAACCATCTTCAGGTCATCTCAACACTATATGTACTGAATGAGCTGTTCGATACTATTGCAGTGCTATTGCAGTTATCACCTCACACAGTAATTACTTAAGCTTTATTAAAACATACTTAGTATGGTCTAATTAGTAAAAATGATTCCATCTGCGTACTTCGCGGGTTGTGAAATGTATTAAACAACCAGTCATCCAAAACAAAAGTCGGTAGAAAATGAAGGCTGTGGGTCGTATCCCAGTGCCACCTTGACACAAGGAACTGACAGTGCATTCGGCGTGCACCGTCCCTTTGTGAGACGTGTTGGCGGTTTTACCTGGTACTGTCGTTACTGCGTGGGTGCAACTTTCTGTCCTGCTTTCAGCAGTTCAGGTAAGTTGTAATATACAAAATATTGTACAGCTCCACGGGTCCTAACGCCGGTACATCTGTCAGTTATCAGCTGATCGAACCCCTGGAATACTAATAAATGATGAATTTGGAAGGATTTGGAAGGAGTCGTTCGTGGTCCTGTCGTGTAATTACCCCGATGTTTAACTGAAAGAACTGAGTAAAACATCGAGGCATCAGTCAGGATAGCTGGTGACAGGGTCGGGATAGGAACCGGGGACATATCGAAATTCGCTGCACCATGCCGCTCGATCCACGTCCGCAGTTACTGCCATATGGTTTCAGCTTTGTTCTTCAGAATGTAATTTATTATTGAGACTTTCTTAACGTGTTTCTGTTTCCTGTTTCCGCGTTTGTCCTTTTGTCTCTTCATTAATCCAAGGACTTAGCATTTCCACGTGTGGCATTGCCATTCAACATTTTGCAGCACATTTGAACAAATTTCCGATACGTTTGGTAGTTCCAACATGGCCGCTGGCAACTCTTTAATAACAGATGGTGAAGAAGAACCAGAGTCGTGTTAAACGCTACAATAAAAGCACAATAAAATTTTTCTTGCCTTGTGCTTTCCCGACTTCCTTGTGTTACCCAAACGTCACACCCGTCTTTGAGTGCCGCACAATTTGCTGGTCCGATATTTTATTTAATGTAAGAATGCTCTCGTTATTTTCGTTTGTTTCCTAAAGGCCGTGTCGACTAAGTCTGTAGAAATATTTCGACAGCTGTTATAGCAACTACACCCTGGTCGTTGGCTTCACCTCGCAGGTAGAAAGTAAAATTTAATCCTAGAACAGGTCATGAGCGCCCTGAGCGGGCTAGATGTGGGTGGGTGTTCATCGCCACGCCCCTGCCGCTTTACCCCCTGGAATGACCCGGCACCCGCTCTACAGGAGGCCGGTCTGGACTAATGCGGAAAGTCTCGCTGCACCGGGATTCGATCCCCGGATCGTCCAACTCGTAGCGAGTCGCTATATCACCTGCACCACCCCAGCCCACTCTGGGTGAAGTATTATATGCAATAAAATTGTTATAAACAATGAATTGCTTTAAGGGACGGTGATAACTAGCACTGTAGAATGCAATCAGTTAGTTTTAAAATATTTGTGTGCTAAAGGTTAAATTTGTTCCGTTTACAAACTCGCACACAGTTGCTGTGCTTTGTAGCGTATCATCTGTGGTAAGGTGCAGTGTGAGGAGGACCTCAGGGTCACATAAGCGCCCCTTCCGCTAGCTATGCCTGCAAGAAACTGGTGACCCTAGGGTTAATGGTTATTTAAGCGATGGTTGACAGCTCGATGGTTTAGTTCAGCAAAGTTCCCACTTCCCTGCCAGAGCACCTTGGACCGCATTATGTCGGTCCGTCCGTAATACGGAGCCGCGTATGGGCAGCCCCATGCAGGGCGTTTCAACACGCGAGCCACACTGGAGCGCCACATGCGACAGTCTGCTTGGGAATGTAAGTAGTCTTTTTAGAGGGTAATTAAATTTAAAATAACCATTCGATGTATCAGCGTCACATCGCAATGACGGTGATGCGGTGTACAGTGCGTGCTATACAGTGCGTGCTTTAAAAGCTGTAGGAAACGTCAGGATGTTATTCTGTGGGTCATTGCGAGTGCAAAATGCCGTACCAAAATATGCCGGATTATCAACCTTTACGTCGCTACGAGCACTTTAATGTACGCACCTGCCAGCAGCCGAAGATGGCACAATACACGTGTTTCATCGCACTGTGCACCTGCAAGGAGAACCACGTGTCACACAGCACCACAGACGGAATATGTCCTTTAGTTCTGAACCCGCAGTGTGATGTTTCCGATAACAGAAACATCGATGCAGTACTCGCCTATGTCAAAATAGCCGTGTTTAGGGGAATTTTTGTTGAAGGTTTTACAAAAAATGAGGTTCAAGATCAAGTTTAGACACAGGACTGACGAACAGTCGCATTCCCTTAATACTGAAGATACGTCATACGTTATATTGCACGGAAGAAATTACCTCAAAGTGGGCACACTAAGTGGAAAATCCCGATTTCAAGAAAAATGACATAGGGTAGTGCTGTACCGAGGTACATGCTGCATATATAACATCCTGCTACAGAGGATGCTTTTGAATTAGGGTGATTCAGTTCCATTCGCGAAGGTGCCTGTAAAATATGAAAATACGTGACGATGCAGATGTGATGTTAAGAAGTGGAAATAACCGGAATACATAATACAATATAGTAATTATTTTATAGTATATTTATGTGCGCGGTTCCAAGGGCTGTGACTGCCAATTTCAGCCGTTCTGCAGTGCAAATCACGCGTCTTCTCGTTACAACTTGTGTCCCTTACAGCATGTCAGGTAGTCTAAGGTGCGGTGCGTGCAGTGCTTTGTATAGTTCACAATCCGTCAGTCCCAGTTTTCAAGAATTCTTCATTTTCTTCCTCAGCAGTTCGTGTTTTTCCCATTTACACGTTGTACAATCGTTTATCTACTGTTTTGAATTTTACGATCTTAGTAAAATTAGTTAATTTGTTATAAACTCTCTTCCTTCTGTTCTTCAAACATTTTTGTCTCAATCTCTGCGTTCCCTTCATTTTGTGATACATTCTCTCCTTCTTCTTTCCACCGCCTCCGCAAACCCTTCGGTTGCCAAATTCCCATATCAAATGTGCCTCTACAAAACTTGTATTACCGCTGAGTTCGGATTTTCGATGTCACAGTGAAGGCGTTTGGGAAATACGCACATAGCCTGCTGGAAACTGGAGCAGGCCACACGTTTTAGTTCGTGTTTATTTTGGCTTAATGTTGTTTATTTTATTTTAAACCAGTAATCAGTGAGTGGATAATATGACGCAGTGGCAGCAGCGATATGTCCAGTGCAACTGTGCTCGACTGTCCGTCACGGGCATCTCCTCGGGCTTGCATTGATCGCAGCGCCGTAATGTTATATAATTTAATGCTATACAATTGACGGCCCATCGACACGTAACATCATCACTGCGAAGCCTCACGCTTCACGGACAATCAGATGATTATATTGCAGTGTGCTTTCATTGTGTGCCCACTGAAGTACCGTTGCACGTTTCGGGAGCGCTGCTGGCCGTTGTAGCAAGCGATACGCGATAAGAGCGGTGTCTCGGTAAATAATCAGGTAGCCTGAGTGTAGCCTAAAGCTGTCTTGGGCCCTCGACTTGAAAACTAACGTATGCGGGAGTGCGTGGCTTGTATTGTTACCTGCTGAGTGCTGGCAGGGTAATCAGAACAAGAGTTTGGGGGTGTGCGTGTGTGTGTGTGTATACGTGTGCTTATATACGTGTGCGTATGTGTGTGTATTTACGTGTGGGTGTATGTGTGTGTATATACGTGTGCGTGTATGTGTGTGTGTGTACGTATGTATGTGATATGTATGCATATGCGTGTGTGTGTGTGCGCGCATATATGTACTATACGGGGTGTCCCGTAAGTATGGAATTGTAGGTGAAACAAGTTGTAAGAACTTCACACTTGCTGTAAGCGTTACCCCACTTATTGTGTGGCCGAGTAAGGTGGAACACACGCAGATTGTTGCTTGTGTGTCAGACGTAATTCTGGGCACATTCAATACATGCTGTGGGCAAAAGACGCATTCTCATAAGCTGGCTTATGATTTCAGAACAACGGGACATTCTGTATACAGAATATGTACAATTACCAGACTGGCTGACTGACTGACTGTCTGACTGTCTTACCTGATTTCGTGCAAGCGGTGGAGTCCTTGAGAAGCCAGCCCTTCCTCAGCCAGCCGAAATATTAATACATGTAAAAGTGCCCGTCAGAATGGAAGGAATGCGACAGTTTCCGTTAGTGAATCCTCACCACTTCTGGACTGATGTCCACAGAAAGGACACAACTATACTACTACTGCTGCTGCTACTACTACTACTACTACTACTACTAATAATAATAATAATTACATTTTAAGGCAATGTGTCTCGTTCACAGTGCTGATAACACGTAAAACTCTATCCGCTTATAATGACATCGGTTTCAGTGACGCCTCCACTATGGCAGCATGTTCTGTAGTACCAATTTATTCCTTGCTGTTAAAAGTGACACTGTACCACTCGGTTATATCAACACTCGTTTATAACGACACAAAATATTCAGTCCCTTTCATGACGATGTAAGCAAATTTGACTGTATTTATAGCCCCTTAGCAACTGTAAGAAATTTATTTTCTATATGTGAAATTGTAAAATGTAGATTGTTTATATCGTGTACTTATGTGAGCCGTGTTATGTATTCAGTAGTGTCGATGGAAGACCACGATGTAGAATTGTGATTTATGAATGCAGGCATTGCGAAGGCACCCCGTAGAATTCAATTAACTCGCGCCTTCTTCGCGTTACGCTTGTCCCAGCATCTCACTTGTATTCGCGCCCCATTTCCTGACAAATTAACTCCGCATGTAGAAAATGACAATACCTCAGTGCGAGTGTACTGACATACTTCCAACCGACATGATGTCAGCTTTACATGAAGGAACTGCTCGTTATATAAGAAACCCCACCTGTCTTAAGAACGAAAATCCCGACGTAGTTTACGGTTCCAGATTACTTGCTGTGTCGTTAGTGTCCTGTTACTTAATTTAGATGGAGAACCGGTAAGGAAATTCTGCAGGCCCAGGCGTAAACCCTGTTTAGTTCGTTACAGTTCAGAGTTATGTGATGAGCAGTGTGAGTACCATATAAATATGTACTTCGTGCATTCCACTGTGTGTGGTGCTGATTTTAATCTTTATATAAACGAATCTGTGACAATACTTCGCTATTTAACGACGGTAAATACTCTACACGAGTTATATCTCTGCGAATGACTTGCGTATTTTATCGTGGAGTATACCAGAATAACAAAGTGCGAAGAATTTATCGTGGCCTATTTCAAAATATTATCCTCATCTCAGTCTGCTGGGGAGACAAACAGCACACGGAAACGTTTGTTTCTGTTAATCAGAGGACGAGGGTTCCCTGTCAGTTTATGTTCAGTGAAGTGCCTAGTATTTCCTGTATACCAGTTTATGAGAGTACAAGTGTACAGCTGTGCCTCTGTACTAGATTTCTCGTCTCAAATATCTCAAATAGTTAGGCACAGGATATCAAAGATAAGGGTGTCAGGTGCGGAGATATTTAGAGGTAATCCTGAAGTAACGCATTGATATCGGAACGTTACACTTCCGTGGCAGTTACTCAGTTCATGAAGTTGAGCAGCGACAGTAGTTGCTGCTGCAGGAAAGCCAAATATTCAAACCAGTGGAAAAAATAAATTATTATGCGACACTGAGGTTCCCACAGCGACGGGTCTTCTGAGCGGTGACGCTGTGTCGTTTGGCGAGTAGTTGCCGACGTTTCGAAGGACCATGTTAAAGTACTCAAATTGATGGACTTACACTGTCGCGTGCTGTCGAGTAGCAGAAGAAAGTCAACCCTTCAGAGACCGATATTACCGACCATCATATTTAAATATACAGTCCGTGCCGCGCAGTAAGCACACCCGGTCTCGGCTATAAAAACCAGTCAGTTAATGCTATATAGGGAAATAATCGCTGTTTGTTCTGAGATCCACACAAAACACATAAATACACTGATATATAAAGACCCAGTCCGTACCGCGCAGTAAACACACACCGTCTCGGTTATACAAACCAGCCAGTTAATGCTGTATAGGGAAATAATCGCTGTTTGTTCTGAGATCCACACAAAACACACAAACACGCTGTGTGGGCAGAACGTAGAACTTCTTAATGTTAAACCTGGCGGTACGTAAAGTAACCACGGGGCTTTAAATTTTTAATACACGGAGCACGTTGCTAGTCTGCGAAGTACGAAACTGCGCTGTGTAACAGCAACACAGAACGAAGGACTTCCTCCTCCGGTGTATTCTTTATGGCATATTGGGTGGGGTGACAATATAGAGGAACATGAGGCAGTCGATATCTGAACGAATCGGAGGAAAAATAAACGCATATAAAATTCAGAAGGAAATAGTTCACCGGGGAGCCCAAGGCGAGAGAATATGGCGAGGAAAAAGAAAAGGTTCTGGATGTAATGGCTTGGACCGACCGGAGCGGGACGGCGGTCTGTGCAGTTGTTGCAGTACAGTCTGAATGCTGTTAATTTGATTGCCGCAAGTTAATTGCCGGCATGTGTAAGTAAGGGATATCCTTGGCCTATACCCTACTGCATTAGACAGACAAAAACCAGTTTAGGAATGCAAACCTTATGTTTTGGTAAATCTAACACAGTGACGATATTGCGCAATGGCAGTAGAATAATTTGTGACCGTACAGTTTCATTTAGCGCACATTTCAGATGCAATATTTAAGCTAGTGTACAATAAGTAGAATGCAAATTGGTGTTCTTTCAGGGTTCTGATTAAAGTAGTCCTGTTTCAGGGGTAATACTAAAGATTAACCTGAATTATATTTAAAGACTCAGTTCGTACCGCGCAGTAAACACACTCCGTCTCGGTTATAAAAACCAGTCAGTTAATGCTGTATAGGGAAATAATCGCTGTTTGTTCTGAGATCCACACAAAACACATAAATACACTGTGTGGGCAGAACGTAGAATTTCTGAATGTTAAACCTGGCGGTACGCACAGTAACCACAGCGCTTTAAAGGTTTAGGAATCCGCTTATGGTGCGTAGATTGGTACACGACATCAAATAACGCAAAAAATTTTCGGGGTTCAGAGCTGCATCCTCAACATATTAAATTTAGTGTCAACTACATGACGATGAGACGCAGTTTCTTGTTCCTAAGTTCGTATATTGTCTCACACAGAACACGTGTGCAACTTGTCAGACACGTCAGTCTCGCCTGTAACTGCATTACTGTGTTTCGTGTACACACCTGCCAACATAAGACCCCGTGTTTCGCCCTTTCCGCCACCAATTTGTATCAATTAGACCATTTCTATAAAATTTAAATTTTCGTGCTGTGGTGGAACTGAGGTCAGTAAGCAATTTGGCAGCGGCCGCTGTGGGAGCGAGCAATTTCAGTCAGTTCCTGTATAAAACATGAGGGTAAGGTCAGTAGCTATTGCATTGTAATAAAGTAATTACTGTCAAAACTCTGACAAATTTTTAGTTGCTCAAAATATTACTGAGAATCAGACTGGGACCGCATGTTGTTACACCGCCAGGCTGAGGTCCGGGGACTGTCCAGCCTACAATAGGTTAGCGTTTGGAATCACACCGTTGCGAATAATAATAATAATAATAATAATAATAATAATTATTATTATTATTATTATTATTATTATTATTATTATTATTATTTGTAGTAGTAGTAGCAGCAGCAGCAGCAGCAGCAGCAGTAATCAACTAGGCCGGGAGGGAGCGACTGGATCAGTGTGGCTCAAGGACGGGGGCCAGTTGTGGCTGTTATGAACACAATAAATGGCGAGCAATATCGTAACTTGCTGAGAAGTAAACTTCTGCAGTAGCCGAGTAACTGTCAGCTTCTCAAGAAGGACTCTGGTCCGTGGAGTAGGTTCTTGGGTCGCTCGGTCAGTCGGTCAGCCAATCACTTACAGGCCCGTGTATAGCTTAAACATGAGTCAGTATGTCAACATGCAGTGGAGTATAAACATAAGTACATAATTTTGATGATCCTAAAACTAAACGAAATATTGACAATTAATACACGATTTTAATGACATCGACGTATGCAGTGCAATTTTCAATGTATTAGGCGCGACAGTGATACTGCGAAAATTTGAAATAGGCCTTCATATTTGCTGGCACATAATTGCATACAAGACGGGTAAATAATATTTTAAACTAATGAGATTTGCGTTCTTCTGGGATATTACGCAGCGTAGGATGGTAATCCTTTACCGACGTTTCGGGACAACGTATCGGTCCCATGTCATAGGGTCACGAAGTCCAAGAAGAATAGGACTTCTTGACCCTTGAAGATGGGACCGATACATTGTCCCGAAACGTCGGTAGACGATTACCATTCTACGCTGCGTAATATCGCAGAAGAACGCAGATCTCTACAGTGTCGTGGCGGAAGCCTCAAATCACGAATATTTTGAACTAAATTTGCTGTTGTTTGAGCCGGCAGGTGTCGTTCGTGTCTTAGTCTTCACGGTTTTCACGTGGAGTGTAACGTTTTCTAAGGATGCGCTGCCGCCGTCTTCGTGGTTTCTGATGCTGCAGAATCAACCTGATCCAAACGTATTCATCCTGAGAATGAAACAGCATGTTACACCTGAACGCCATAACAAACCCGTTGTGCTGAACAGTGTCAGCGTGCGGAAGGCCATCAGCTGTTAGAAGTCTTGCATCAGAATTGAACAGCAAGTCCATTGACGTATCCAACAGCACAAAAGTACGCACTGGGAAATTATAGGGTCATTATTTTATCTGACAAGTGTCGATTGCCACTTCTTGTCGGCATCTTTATCTTACGACAGTAGCTCAGCCCGCTGACAGCCTACCCGCGCGGGGGGTCGGGGGAGGCGACAAACGATAGTCATCAGAATAAGGACCCTGTATATGCAAGCGAAGCAAAACGGATTAAACTTTGCCATTATTGTTGGCCCAGGCCATAAGAAAGAGAGTCGATTATATGATGTTCCAAGCTACGAAGCATAAAGAAGATAAGGGTCTTATAATGGCTGATTTCTATCGTGTTTCTAACATGTTTCGTATCTGCTGTCTTTGACGTATCTAAACTTAATTCCCATGTGGAGGAGTGGAGACACAAGTTTAAGGCATTAGTTTAACGTAGTGAAAGCAACGGAGTTTGCCGACAAAAATCTGTTAGTGGAAGTGGAGTGAACACAGGAAGACTCTGAAAATATCGTTCGCATATTCGCTTAGTACTATTAGTTTCAAACAAGTAACAATACAAAATTTTCTAACATCTTTACAAATCCTCCATTGTATTTTATCGCTATATTATCTTTCGTGCGATGCAAAATATCCTGTCTTTTGATCTTCCAGGCACGTTTGTCTGCTCACATAGAAAATGAAAGCTTTAAGTGAAGATTCATGGTTACTGAACAGCAAGCGACGTGAAACGCTGCTGTGCCTGTACACCAGGAAGTTCAGTATGATGCACATTTGTATGTAACAAAGGAACAACCAGTTGATGGATTACCTTAGGAATTTTCAGGGTATTTCAGTGTCAGTCCTTCCAAACAAATTCTTAATAAATTTAATATTTTTGCTGTGCTAATTCCTTGGCATATCTTCCATCTGGGCTATCCACCAGCGAATACATTTTTTTAAACTTTAATTAGGGTCAAAATGGCTTCCTGGTTTCTTCGGTCTCAAACGGAGGCATTGTGACAGTCTCTTCCCCATAGAGGTACCCCGGGTCCAGAGGGCCCACCAAAGACTTCACGGGGCGTTAAGCGAGCCTGGACCTTCCTAAATATCCAGAAACACTTCCAAGGAACGTTCCGTGCTCTCTTTGTTCGAATGCCTGGAACATAACTGTACTTAAATGTAAATTGTTGTGGTTACCTGCGGGTATCGTACGTTACCCTTTAAATATTTCTCACATAAACTGTCCGTTTTCAGAAATTATTATGGAATGAAATTGAAAGTATTGGAAATTAAACGTGCTTTTGAGAGAAGCATGCAATTACACTGTAAGCGTTAACGGAATTTGAAAATCGCGGACACACAACGAAGCAACGCCGGCAGCTTGCTGCTTCGGTAATCTCTGGGGCAAATATCAGGAAATGTGAAGCATTTCGAAAAATAATTGGCGTACAAAATTAAGTCGTGCTCCGTATTCACAAAGAAAAGTCAAAGAATGATCTACACTTTACATGTGTACTTAATTTGGTATTTAGTTGGGTGAATTCCAAACCGATATTTAAGCGTGTTATATCGCGACGCTGGGGATACATGCGGTTGGATAGGGTCGGGGGTAGATGAGTAAATGAGCACGGAGCATTGGCGGAATGATACTGACAGGGGAAAACCGAAGTACTCGGCGAAAAACCTGCTCCTTTGTCACGTTGTCCACCACAAATCCCACATGACCTGGCCTAGAACGCAATCCAGACTTCTTCAGTGACAGGCTGGCGACTGACCGCCTGAGGCCTGGCAGGGCCTGCTGGAGGACATGTATAGGCCTGTGAGGTGTTCAGAGAGTTCAGTGACTCCACTGCCTGGCGGGGTGTACATTCGTATTTTGGTGTGTGCGCGATTCGCAACGTCGGCTGTAACTTGAGCATTTTAATTTAACCTTTTAAAGCCTAGCGGTAACTTTACGTACCACCAGGTTTAACATTAAAAAATTCTACGTGGTGCCCACATTGCGTTTATGTGTTTTGTACGGATCTCAGAACAAACAGCAACTTTTGCCTTATAAAACATTAAGAGATTGGTTTTTATAACCGAAGTGGAGAGTGTTTACAGCGCGGTACGCTCTGAGTCCTTATATAAAACAGATACACTTCGTCTTTAAAGGGTTCACCCGCATTTTTAATCCTTCTACAAGAGGGATCTCTGCAATTACGTAAAAGTGCGCACTCGCCAGCTTCGGTAGTTACTGGTGTAACTGCAAGAACCGCTGGCTGATTACTCCTCCACTTCTCAGCAGTTATTTTTGCACGTGAGGAAGCATCGCTTCCTACAAGAGGAACAACAAAGGTGTTACCGAAACCGCTCGTTTGCATTGGAAATCAGGCACACAGTCTTATTTCACAAATTTTGCACTAGGCGGCAGCAAGGAAAGTTATGAAGTTACTTTATTGCCTGCAACGCCGCCTGGCTGCTTACTGATGACCTCACGCTAGAGTTTCCACCACCCCCCCCCGCCCCCTTCCTTATCAAGTATTTGTTAACATAAGCTTGAATAGAAGGCCGTAACTTCAAAACCAACCCTTTGTCGTGCCTCGCAGAGGCGAAATGTACACTGCAGAACACTACATGCGGCCACATCCAAGCTTGGTTTAAAACACGAAAAGCAAGAAAGGTGAATTTTCTGCATTTACTTTCTTTAATTACAAGGGTGAATGTTACTCGTGCAGTGCTGGTTACATCTGCTTAGCGCGGTGAAAAGAACTACACCTCCGCTGCTACTCGGCTGAACGATTGAGTGGTCGGTTGAGCACGCAACGTTAATACTACCAACGAGGTGACAGGAAGTTGCAGCCGAGAGTTGTCAGATAAAATACTGACCCTGTATGAACGTTAATACGACCAGCGAGCTGACATGAAGTGGCAACCGAGAGTTGTGAGATAGGATACCGACTCTGTACGTTAGTACGACAAACGAGGTAGCAGGAAGTGACAACCGAGAGTTGTCAGATAAAATACTGACCCTGTATGAACGTTTATACGACCAGCGAGCTGACATGAAGTGGCAACCGAGAGTTGTGAGATAGGATACCGACTCTGTACGTTAATACGACAAACGAGGTAAGAGGAAGTGACAACCGACAGTTGTCAGATAAAATACTGACCCTGTATTAACGTTAATACGACCAGCGAGCTGACATGAAGTGGCAACTGAGAACTGTGAGATAGGATACCGACTCTGTATGTTAATACGAAAAACGAGGTAACAGGAAGTGACAACCGAGAGTTGTCAGATAAAATACTGACCCTGTATGAAGAAGACATATGACTGTATCGTTACATTTTCATGTTAACGGTACCATTATTAAGCCTTAGCACACAATAGGATGTCTATTTCTATATCCTTTCCACAGAACTCGGCACAGTAGTAAGGATTTTGTCCAATGAAAAAGCAGGGTTTCCGAAAAGTGGGTTGAAGTTAAAGCAAACGGTCAAGATCATGCCAAGCCACGTTTATGATATCAAATGGGGGTTACAAAATGTGATTACCTGACGGACCTCACAGTCAGGGATTCGGTTTACGGCAGAGTACCGATATTTTATTCTCTGTAAAACATCCAGACCGGCTGTGGGGGCGCACTCAGCCTTCTGTGTGTCAGGCACTGGGGTAAAGCTGCTGTGACGCAGGGTCAGCTCACCTCAGCTAGCACCGAGGTTAAGAATGAGCGGAGTTATGCCGCTTCTCCTCGCATACGCCTTTATGGCGTGCACAGGGACAACTTCACCTTTTTCCCTTTAAATGTTTCTCCAAAACAAAGAGTCAACCAAGCACTAACTCCAATGAAAGTTTATGGCAGCATTTCCACGGAATGCTAACATGAATAATATATAGAAGCAGTTCTGCTCGTCTTCTCTCACACACACACACACACACACACACACACACACACACACACACTTCTAGACCTGTCTCGCTGCCTGTGGTCAGTAAAGCTTAAGCCTACACACTCACACACTCACACACAA